>JAULCC010622645.1:0-10206 GCA_032358795.1 Nuttallia obscurata
TTCATGCTAAATAAGGTACAAAATAAAGATAATAACACTTCATTTTTCATTGGCATGCAATGCAATTTCGATACATCAAAATTCCGGTAGTTCGAAAACAAAATGTCAGCCCCGACGACTTCGAACTATCGAGTCCAGACTGTATAATGACAGTTCTCCGTTTGTGTTTCAGACCTCTGGATAACCTACAAAACTGCCTGTTAAACTTGAGGTCGGAAATCTCTGGACTACAACAACAGATGGAGATCCACACCAACACTGTAGAGACATCTACACATACCTGGAAGTGAGTCTGGTTAATAATACATGTCTATGATTGGCTGAAAAATACCACATGATACATTTCAACGAATGAAATGCAAGGATTATTGAGCATGAGGATGAGTCCATTCTCAAATTTTTTTATAGTCTTGGGGGCAAGAACTGATTAACAGATTGATTTCTGATAAATCAAGGCTTCTTCCGCATGATTTTACCTAAAAAATCTCAGAATAGGCTGTAAAAGTTGCCTTTATATTCTTAAAGAGGAAAATATTTATAAAATTCTGTCAATAATTTTTAAAAATCTTGCTGCTGTTAATCAATCGACTTCTTTTCCCTCATTGTTTGATTCTCAGTTGTCTCCTAAATGAATTAGAAGGGCTTTAAATAAAGTCTACCCTTTCATACAGAACTTCAGTGTATATCTTTAATAAATCTGTCAGGATCGACGTGCACACATGTAAATATACCAATCTGCCATTGTGAGGAATTTGTCTCGCTCACTGCAAAGTTTGCTTGACATAAAAGGATTGGTCTGTTCTCATTGAAACCACAAAAATAAAATCATCTCTGTAGAAATGTAACAAGGATAGTTTTGAGTTAAATTTATGTACATAAGTCTTCAACTGTTATCTTTTAAAATTCCTATCATTAGATTGATGATTTTGTTGTTTTGGGGTGGATGGTGGGCAACAAACATTATGTGTCTGGGCCATAGCTCTGTCATGCATGATGGAATTTGTAAATCTTGCTATCAATCATAGCAGCAGGATTACATTGTGTTTCACTTTAATGCCATACCTGTAGCTCAAATCTGAAGATTTAAAAAGATTTAGCATGTGAAAACCTGTTCTCATGGCATTACCTTGTTTCTAAGGTTATATTTTATCAATGTTTAATTCTTGCAATACATCAAGATCTGTATTATTGTGTAAGCATGATGTTAAGTGTGTTTTATAAGCTACGATTGCTGTCCTCTTTTACCCTGTTGTCATGTCTATTTTCAGTACTCTGGAAGAGCAAGTGGAAGAGTTATGTCACGTGGTACAGACAATATCAAACACTTCAATGTCCACGTCAACAACAAACTCCCTGGCAGCTGCAGCAGTGGACATGGCGAACAAGTCCTCGCAGATCATCGATGTATGAGCATGTACTGGGCTCAGCCCAAAGTCCACTTGCACCAAACTGAACCCGGGAAACATCAATTTTAAAACCGTTACAACTGCTTTACCGACTTTAGTATTATGTCTGGTTTACTTTTGTTCTATGCAAGTTTTAAAGGGACAACAACTTCATTAAATATTTATACACGCACATTACCCCCTTCCTCATCCCCCCACCCAACACCCTAATGACCAGAAAACTCATAGATCTAAGCTGTTTAAATAAATCAACAAAATCACTTAGTACATGTAGTTGTATTTTTCTGGGAGAAAAAAGCAGAGTTTATAAAACCATCATTACCTAATCTCACATAGTATAGACATTTAGCAGAACTGTATATGCCACTGCACAATGTTCTGTGTATCAACTGTTGTTTGGTTGGTTGTAGGTAGGGGAGAGGATGGATAGTAGATTATGTGTTTATTAAAGGAGTTTTGTATCAATTTCTACTCTCTAGTTGTTGTGGTTATTTTCATGTTAATTTTTTACAATATTAAGAATTCCACATTTATTATTGAAGTATGACTTTTAAAAGAAGTGTTATCCCCCAAAGGTGTTGCATTGGTTTGTGATAAATACTTTAATCTTGAGGGACTAAGAATTGTATCCACATGAATTACTGTATTCACTGTTACAGATGTTTTTACAGTTTCTTTCTGAAGTTTTACATTGTATAAATATTGTTGTTGTTTTTGTGTGTGTATAGTGAAACCTATCCACATGATTGTTGTAGAGAAGCTACTGTAATGTATCTGCCATTTTGAATGTGCTTGCCAGAAACTGATCATTACACACCCTGCAAACAGGTGTGTGGAAGGGGGGTTATACAGGAATCATCCTGTCTGTCTGTCCGTTCGTCCATGTCTTGTAAGCACAAATCGTCCTTAACAGATTAAACTATACACAGTTCCAGATTACATGACCTGAGGATGTTCATGAAGGAGGATAATCCAGGTCTGTAATATTTCAAGGGAGATAATTGAACTTATTACATTTTAATATTGCAATATTTTGATGTTCTTTCAGTTAGATATTGCAATGTGTAAATGAATGATTTTTTGTAGAAGCTCATTAATGCTGTATGTTGTTTGAAAGAAACATAAATATTATAAATTATTTTGAAATATAAATAGTACTACTGGACTGGGGGGTGTCCTTATATGAGTTGACTCACAGTTCTAGTTTAATAACTGTTGCTAGCCTATGGGATAATGAACTCACAACTAGTTTGGGCTGATCTATATGTATAATGCGATAGACACAAATTTCTGTGGTATTCAAGAATGTGATACACTGAACTAAAGGTTCTATTTTTTATGTGTAATACTTGTATCTGCTTGTGATTTTTATATTTTCAGATAGTGAGGTTAAAATGTATATGAAAAGTTCTTTAGAGTTAAGGATTGTCCTTTGTATTTAGGTCCAGGAATTAACTACAATGAACCCTCTCAGCACCAAATTCCTTTTGATAAAACAGATGTTATGGTTGTTGTAGAGAGATCATTGCTTCACAAAGATAGCATATATTGTATATTCTTTAAATCTTACCTAGGCATAATACTGTACAAGTTATATTAGTACATTGTACTTCATTTATTTACAATGCCGTGTATTAATTAAGAATACATACAGTGCCGTGTATTTATCATACGTGTTTGTTAAAATCAGTCAAGACTTTACATAGCTCTGTCTCAGTTTTGTTGTTCTCTGTAATTTAAAGGCCCCGTGCAATTTTATGGATAGAAATTTCATGTAAAACTAATTGATGACACTTACCTAAATCTGTTGAATTGAAATGCCCTGCTTTTTTAATTGAAACAACTCTGTTGTTTCATTCCTCAATTTGACAAATTTTTAGTCCCCCTAATTTTATTGTGTAACTTTAAGTAATTACATCAAGCAAACAGCTGGACCTAAATCAAATCCAACTAACACGTCCATGAGTTGTTACCTTATGTTAGATATTAGAGAAAATGGTGTGGAGAGGAAGATCGAAATTGAGTCACACGCCAAAGTTATAGGCATTGATCATATGACCAAAATATGTGAAGTGATGACATCTGTCATGTGTTTAGGTTTTTCCTCCCCCGTTTCATTTTTATAATGACTGAAATGCAATTATTTTACTAAGGAGACATTTTATTACAACTAGATTATGGTAATATTCAAATTGAGTGTAATACTTTCCAATAAGTCTAGATTTTTGTAGGGGCATGGGACCTTGAAAGTTCAATTGTCTGTAAATGTTATTACATTTAAAAATGTTTATTTCGACAGGTTTAATGTTACATGGTTGCCATAGTTATTGGTGCTATTTATAGTTTGTATAGGAATGGTGTAAATTTGTCCCAAAAATACTCTGTCACAAAGTTGGCTATAAAAATGGCTTTTTCTCTTTTAGAAATGTTTAGTTTGAACTTAATCATTTTAGCTCAATTGTGTTGAATGCATTTGGCTTATAAGAAAACAGTCACAAGTCTGTTATCGGAGTAGAACCAGTACTTTGTGACTTATGAAGGTCACAAGAAAGGCCCACTTTGGTGCTCGATGCTGCAGCCCCATAAGGGTAAAGTAGGCACCCTATGTCCACTGCACCCTTAAACATGCTTTTTTTCTGCAAGTTACATAATGGTTGCAATGTTGGTTCAGTTAAATCATTTATAACAGAAGTAGCAGCCATTATTTATTTTGCCATATCCACGGGTCGAATATTCACTAGTGATTATTGCTTTTGGAGCGAATTGTATTCATATGCGCTTCAACAAAACCGACAAAATGGTGCACCAAATGCATGAAAATTATTGTTTGAAAGGTTTAAGAAATCATTCCTATGACGAGTTAATGATGTTGACTATATGTTTTCTTCGAATATTCATTGAACAAAATGGATAGATATTTGGAACTACTTTGTCCGGAGTTTAATTACAACCGAGTAACACAATTCCATTCATTCTTACTTTAGGTAGTTATGTTATAAATAGAATCTTGCATTTGTGCTCATGAATGATTGGATTTATAAAATTTGTCATTTGAAAACGATAAAAAATCGACAAGTATCGTTTTCTAGAAACTTATTTTATAAATCCAATTAACTCATGATCACGAATGCAAGATACTCTTTTAGTAGAACATTGTCCTGGTAAATCATGGAACCAAAAATGTTTTGAAATTTCATCATTTTCAGCTTACAGAACCCTGTAAGTCATTTATTCAATTGTTAAAGTGTCACATTATAAGTTTCATCATTTTCTGTTTTGTCATATTTTATTTGATAACCTTTGTAATATATTCAGGAGCACAAGAAGTTAAATCATAACATCTCATGAATTTCTGATTTCATCTTGCTTTGAAATTCATTTCACTTTGAATGTTTTTAAGCTTTTAAACTTTGAAACAGACCTAAGAAGCAACTAGGTTTTTGTATTGCCCTTATGGAGAAAGTGCAATACATAGGTATCCCTTAATCAGTCTGTCTGTTGGTCACAAAAAACTTATTGTTGGCTATAACTTTGCCATTTATTAACATTACTTCTTCACAAACTTTCAAATAATTTTGCTAATGACAATAGTGTCGTGATGCAGCTTAATTCTGTAGATCAAGGTCATATTTGACAAAGTTATGCCCCTTTTTTTAACCTAGGTTTTTGGTTGTTCTGATAAAGTGTATGTGGGTGGCACAAGTGTTCTACTGAACACCCATATCGTACGATATAAAGGGTGTGAAAAAACTGATTTAAGGTCGTAAATATTTGATATTTTTATTTATACAATTATGTGGGTTTCATGTCAGAGCTTATTAGCTTTACAAAAATGACAGGTAGTTCTTGTCCACTTGCATAAAGTACACATGTCAGTGTTATAAATCCAGCCTTAGATCTTATTATATTGTTTTGTTAAATTTTTGTTATAAAATCACTTTGTTTCTCATTAACTGCATTTTATTTATTAACATTTTTATCATGTCTAGTCTGTGGCGACATGGTTTACACAAATATAGTCAATACTAATGCTTGTATGGTTTCTAACAAAACTAACTCTATGTGCCAGATAAATGTTTACATTGACTCATAGGAGTAATTATTCTTCGTTGCATTGTTTATGTGATATTATTTCTTTTGTATAATGAACAATTGCTTTGAGAAATACATCAGTGCATCCTTTGATAGGTAATTCAGTGATTTGTCTACTAGAAATTGCCCCTTTGACAATTGGTAAAATATTAGAAACCTTTTACGACATATGGTATTCATGGTTTTATGTTCCATGCTTGCAAGAGTATGAAATAGCCACATATTTATATGTTCATATTTTGATTTAATGTTAAGATTTCCTTAAGATTAGTGTTTAAAAAGTTCACTATATGTGAAAATCTTTTTGTATCTATTTTGAACCTTAGCCTGCCAAAAATATTGTTATCTGCCTGAATTTAAAATCTTTTGGAGTTGCCCAGTATTTGGGGAAACGATTGACCAAGTGTCAAACAGCTTGGACACAGAGTTACAAGGTGTCTGAACTGGACCCAAGCTGTTTGCACAATCTATCATAGTAGCACATAGCAGACTATGGGTTAAGGAATAGATCATATTTATTTTGTATTTATTAGAGATAAGAAATTGTAAGAACAGCTTTATCCTTAGTATTCATTTTTAGCTGTAGTGATTTTAAGAAGAAAATGAGAAATATAAATCAGAAAAACTCTATAAAGTTATCTACATTAATTGCGAAAATGTAATTACATTTCGGTATTATACATGGAGCATCAGCTGGTATATCTAATGCACAATCACACTGCTTTTCCAGTTGAGCAATTGTCTCTCGTGGGCCTCTTGTTAATATTCAGTTTATATTCTATGTTACTAGTGAGATGCTCGCACAAAGGAACATAGAACATCTGTGGCAGATGTAAAAAATAGGGACATCAATATGATGTAATTGCAAAACTTAGAGCACTACTTGGCACTTGTAATTGGCCTAACTTTTGTCACAATCCTAGCTACATCTATGTATTTCCTTTAAGTTCATGCCTGTGATCATTGTGTTTCACCTTTGAAATTGGAGAGAAAGATCAGTTTTCATCATCAGTTCATTTTTAAGGCAGTTGCAATTGAAATGGAAATATATTTATACTAAAACAGGGGTTCATAGTTTTAATCATATATGCCAGATACATATTAACATAGCCGGCCTTCATATTGTAGCTTTTTGTAAAAAAAAAATGAGTCTGGTATGTACATTTCACATACATGTATATGAGCTTTGAAACAAATGCTTCATTATCTATGATTACATGACTGTCACATGTTAAACCTCACTAATGCTGTTCTTCTCAAAATTTAATTTGAAAATTCAAATTTCAACATAATTCATACAGATTGGAACTTCAGTTCCAGATTACGGTCAAAAGCTGTTAGCCCAAAGTTTGATTTTAAATGGAAGGTTCAAAATTCATAGAAATATTGGATGCAGTGTGTCAAAGCGGTCATTGTCAAACATTCAAGAGTTAAAAGGCATAATAAAGCTCAAAATTGCAATAATTTTTTTTTTTTTTTGCAAGTCAAACGAGGTGTATATAGCAATATTGGGTCTCTAAAAATGTGTTCTACGCTACTGTAAATATGAGAAACACAATAACAAACTTAAAATCAAGTATTAATCAGCACATCATTGTTGACATTCTGAGCGCTGCTAAAACATATCAAACCCCCTCATATAAAAACTGGAATATGCACAAATGCGAATGATATCACTCGCATGGTGGAACAAATTGAATAGTACACATTAATTTAATCACATCACAAGTGTGAGCATGATATTTAGCCATAAATTGACGGCATCTGATATACCTTCCAAGCTGCAGAATGTAAACTATACCTTAGGTATCATTTTGATAGTGAAATAAGAAATTAACACATTGATCTATGGATTACAAATAGTGGATAGAATTTGACATAGTAATTCAGTATTCAGCTACAGTTTTTTTCCATGATTATGCACACATGCACTAAATTAGCAATTTTAACATGTTTTTGAGCTTTATTATGGCTTTAAGTCTATTTGCCTGTTGACTGCTGTACTGCTTACCAGGATTTTGGAATTTCTTTGATCCTTTGGTTTAACATATTTCTCTCTTAATATTAAACCATATTGACTCTGATATTGAATTTTATTCTCGTATCTATTTTACAAGTGGCTAAGAAATCTGTGACCTTAACAAGTAGTTGAGGGTGTGCAAACAGTGTAGACCTTGATTAAATTACATATGAGCCATTTAAGCTGTGTGCTCTCTGTTTGCCAATGGAGCATCTTATCAAAATCAACTGAAATATTAACAGCATAAATATCAACTCTAGTAACCCTTTTTGCGCCCAATGTCATCTGCTCAATTCAAGATTTCATAAATATTGTTTCTTCTGTTCAGTAAATTGTTGTGAAACACATTTGACTGAATGTTTGGGTGTGCAAACAATGTAGAATCTAGTTTTATTCAGTCTTATATAGTTTATAACAGTTTTAAAAGTTATAGTATGCCGACAGCAATGAAAGGGTTAATCGTTAGTATGTTGCTCATAAATATTTGTCTTGGAAAGTTTTTGTTTTTTATTGGGGAAGTTAATGTCGCCTCTACAGTATGTCAGTGATATCGCGACGTCCAGCTCATTACAAGTGGAGGTGGAGCCACTGTACACTGTTGGCACAGAATCTGGTAGAACCACTGATCTACCACAAGCCAGCTTTCTTAGTTTTAGTTTAGCTTAAACTTATTTATTTTAGCTCGATTATGTTGAAAGCCTATGGCTTGTAGAAACACTTTCGAGTCCGTTTCCTGGGTAGAAGCTTCCTGAGTAGTCTAGCTTTCTTACGAAGAGATAAGATTTTTGATCTGGGTAAATTATTTCTTGGGCTAAATACTTTCCCTATAAAATTAAAGTGCTGGTACAAGTATCTGCTAGATATTTCTTTGATCTGAGAACAGTGGGCTTTTTCTGAAAGTGAGTTTGAACTATGAAATAACCTGTGCAATGGGGTCAAGACTACTAGTCAGGACTTGGTGCATATGTAGGAAATCATCAATATTTATCACAGCGCATATAAATAATTTACATTTAAGACATAAAATGCAATAGCTTAGTTTTAAGAATATATTTATTTACCGGTAACTTCATTTTTTTCTGATTTGTAGAACGTTGACAACGGAAATCACCTGTAGTATCACTGAAAATAAATTGCTTTCACCAGTATTTAACAATTTCATAATCATTGTTCAAAGAATAACCAGTACCATTGTTTTCATGTGGAATGAGATCTGTCAAGAGTGTTAAAGGAATCAAATTATTGGAAAACCAGTCTATATGTGACCTATGGCACATATACATGTATATCCAAGAATATGCAGAAAACTTGAAATGTTGCAGTAGAATGAAATCCCAGATTGCAATATGAAGTAATGCTGGGTTTAGAAAGTATTGATCAGTAACTAATCACCTTTTTTTGTCATGATAAGATGTGAAGTATGTTTTCCTTTATACTTAATCTCATATTCTTTGAATTATTTTTTCAGTGTTCATTTTCTTACAGTGACATATTTGAATATTTGATATTTTATGCAAAACTGAATTGAATGTTGAATTGGTTGTATATTTTTGAGGGAATAAAAAAAAGTACAAGAAACAGCAACTGGTTATTTGTTTAATAAAATCTGTTTATGTAAGTACATAACATAATAAAACCCCAACTAACTGAAACTTTAAAGATATAAAGCTTAAACATGAGAACAAGAAACAAAGCAGTGCCAGGAAACCAGGTTTTCAAAAACCAAATTTATTCTTGGCAACAGTGGCCTTGACACTAAAGCTTTAATTATTATGCTTTACTGATTGTCAACCTTTAGCAAATTTATTTTCAATCCAATCATGCATGTAAAAGTTATGGTCTGTATACGAAGGGTTAAAGTTGTACTACCGTCGTGCACGACGACATTGTCCATCAAAGAAAAAGTGGCAAAAATAGCATGATCCTGTATTAACTGCAGTCTGAAACCTGGGATGATCCTGAATTATTTGCAGTCTGAAACCTGGGATGATTCTGTATTAAATGAAGTCTGAGACTTCGGATGATCTTGTTTTATTTGCAGTCTGAGATCTAGGATGATCCTGTGTATGCACATGCAGTCTTAAGACCGCAGAATAATGAATGGACTTTTTTCAGCGGTCACTTCATTTGTTGAGAAACATATTCCTATTAGTTCTTGCACTGACTGTCTGAATTTCGTTTTAGAATAATAAGAGTCTTACAGCTGCTGTCATAAAGACTGCAAACTGAAAGTTGGATGCAAAGTTTTAGCTAAATATAGGTTTTTGTGACTTGCAGACATTCATCCCTATGTAACAGGTTTTTCTTAAAAAAGAGGGACACAGAATAATCTCAAGTTACTTTATCAGAGCAAATTTTTCGCTTCAGATGCAATCTTCAAACTGTTTTACCAGGTATATGGCTGTTGGGGGACAACTGGATTAAAAAGCAAACTTTCTACATAAAAATTAAGAGCATTAGCTATATTTATACATTTATATCATTTTTACAATAAAGCAAACATAATACAAAAGGCATTAACAGTATATGAGAACACTCCCACATAGCTCACAGCCTGCCAAAGTTTTCAATGTATAAAAGGTTGCTTATAGTATGTTTCATAACTTTATGAAGAAGTATTGACACTAACAAATCAATGGATTTTGGGCTGGCTAATCAGGTCTACACTGATTCTAAATGAGATATGGG
>JAULCC010622656.1:0-10206 GCA_032358795.1 Nuttallia obscurata
GCTTATATCACGTCTGCATTGTTATAAAACAATTCATTTTTTGTAAAAATAAAGTGAAATATTATGCAATTTTCATACTACATTTTGCAGCATGATCAAATGCACAGGTGTTGTCTCCGGTGATGTTGATTACGCCATTCTTAATAAAACTGTTTATGGCACATTGTAAGATTCTATCATGAGAACAATTTATGCATCAATTTTATAGCTTCTGGTGTCAATTCATGTCACATTTTGCTCAATTTGTAGAACATTGTATGAAATAAACTCATAAAATATCAGATTTCTTTAGTCAGGGGAGGTTATTTAAATGACAAAAAACTCAGTTTTTTGCACAGCGGCCTATATTTTTCTGTTCAAATTCTGGTACTTGAATGAATGATAATCCTCTACTTAGAAGTCTCTTAGAAGTATGTAAAAGATGGTAAATCTATTGATAATCATGAACCAAAAAAGGAGATCCACATTTTAGTGGAATAAATCTATCAAACCCCTGTCTAGAATTCGAAGCTGCATAAAATTAAAACATTAACAAACCAGAAAACTAAATTTTAACTTCAAGGCAACAGTTAATTTTATTCTGTAAACTATGCCGCGGAGCAATATATAGGTCGGACAAATCGGTTGTAATTTGTTGTATAAGAAAATACGTGATGATTATATTACACCGGATATAAGCAATGTGATAAATAAATATATATTTGAAAGTAAAATAAAGAGCCGCATTAATCTTTGAAAAAGCATGACGATCTGTTTCGAGATTAGAAAATTAATTGTTATATATCAAATCGATATATGTAACGCAAATGTTGTACGAGATTTTACAAAGTGTATTGTTTGACTGCAGACGCAATGATCTTACTTTCTAACATTGAACCAAACAGTAACTTTTTCACGAAAGGTAATGTCACTAATTTCCATTCCAATTAACCAACGTCAGTATCACGTGGCATATTTGCCGACCATAAAAGTTGTGTTTTCTTGATTCAAGCTTTCTTACTATGAGGACGTGAGCAAGTTGTATGGTTTGATTAAGTGTGCGTTTCTTTCAGGACAGTCAAATTTTGAAACTACACCCATTTGCATTAATGAGTCAAACACAAGGTCATGTGACTTTACAACTGTGCAAATTCAATGTTTCTACCAAACAATTTTTGTCTAGTTTATATATATCTTTATTTAGCAGTAGACAGTTCATTAGTTTAATAGTTTAAACTTATTGATTTTAGCTCGATTATGTTGAAAGTCTATGGCTTGTAGAAACACTTTCGATTCCGTTTCCTTCTTAAAACCAGTACTTGGTGTCAACAAATGAAGGTCAGGAGAAAGGTCCCCTTCGGGGCTCGAACCCGAACCTCCTGAACGCAAGGCGGACACCATATCCACTACGCCACTGCGCCCTTACAGTTCATTGATAGGAAAGATGTGATAATTGTTTAAATTGTTGATGTCTGTGTTTTGTATTCGTAGTTATATTATCTGCAGATTCAACAATGGTCTGTGGTACCTCACAGTATGACAATTACGGGACATGTAGGCAATGTTCAACACTTTGCTTACCAAATCATAGGAACCCTTTCTGTGACGAAAAATGTAAATGTAAGTATCAGTTTTGCTACTGTTAGAAACGTAATAAAAGCGCAAATAGTAATAAAGCAGGATCCACAGCTTTTAGAACATTATATATTGTATGTTGTATACTAATTGTCATTCTCAAAATGTTAAATACGTGACAGATGAAGTTGTAAGAAAGTTAACGATACGCTATATGTATGAATGGCAAATGTCTTTCGATAAAGAAGTCAGTCCAAGTGGAAATACATGTAGCAGTAATAAGCTGAGATTTTATCATAATTTTAAACGTTATTATGGCGTTGAACATCATTACACAGTGAATATGCCTACAGCACACAGATAAAGTTTTTTTCTCAAAATTTCGATGTGGTGTCGCACCACTAAAAATTTAGACGGATCGATATATTTGTCAAGCTGTGGTGTTAAGAGTATGTCCCCTGTGCAGAAATGACATTGAAGACGAGCGTCATGTTATTCTGTACTGCTCAGCCTACGAGGCTTTCAGACTAGAAAAATATGCTCAGACATCAGTTCATTTTTATCATTTTCACAGCTAAACGACGAAGACAAAATTAGGATACTGTTCTCCTCAAAAGAACTCGTGAGGATTGATACCAAAACCTGCTTCCTTATTCTTTAAACAAGACATTCATTATTGTATCAATAGAAATAACCGTCTTATTCCTGTATACACAGTTGTACGAGTATATATTATATTTTATGTATGAAACGTCATTTTAATTTAATATAGTGCAATATTTAATAAAAAAATTATGTGGTGAAATACCCGTTACTCAGCTCATATCAGATATGACCTGATGTGATATATTTATTCTTAAAATATTTTTTTAAGATACTTTTTAGTAACATCTTGGTGCTGTTTTGTTTGTCACATTTTAATTAATACGTTTTATTCTAAAACCTTTTTCTCTAAAATTGCCGGTGCTTCGTTCGGTTCATGGGGAAGTTGAATAACGGTGATACTTCATATTTTACGTGTGTAAATAGTGTTTATGTTTGTGATAGCAAATAGAATCTGTGGTAGTCTCTTATACTTCATACCTGAATGGCAATGTGCATATATGAAAATTATGTATTTTATAATGTATATGTTTTATAGGCGTACGATGAAGAGACTATAATAAAGATATAATAATATAATCTGTTAGGCTAATAAGCCCATGAGGCATAAAAAGGCATACTATATGGCACACAGTAACACTCATTTACGTGCAAACATTTTACATGCAAATAACAATACATAAATGCATAAGTCATGGAGAAGGTGTAAGCTTTATTGTCGACAGCGCTTAGCTACTAGTGCTGACCACGAACACAGAACATGCCATCCACACACCTAAAACGTTATTTCTCAAAAGTCATATCAACAACATGTTACTCCATATTGGTGAAATTCACGTATTTATATCTCAAAAATCTTTCAAATCACAAATGTAGATCATTCGTCAACACTGAATTTTGTTATGACTATTACATGTTAATAGTATGAAATCTCAAAGAGGTTTTCTTGTGGTTCTTGTGGAACTAATTAATCCTTGCGGTAAAATTTGCATTAAAATTTGCCGATCTTTTTATGTCAGAAAGTATACGAGCATTTTTTAAACATTAAAGTTTCAATTCGTTGTTTACAGATTATGTTGCAGACGATATTGTTCATACGACTGAATGTCCGAAATACTCTTCCGACCCGAACAAGGATGATACATTTGTGATCATCGCCGTTATTATCAGCTTTCTGTTGTTGTGTTGTTTGTGTTTCGTGGCTTGGTACATCTGGAGAAGGAAACATAACCAAAGTGTTTTACCGAGAGTAAGATCTAGATATTTCCTTATTTTGTATGTTCCCTATAGATTTCATTTCCTTTTGAATCATGTTTTGTTTCAGGAAATGACGTCATATAAATGAAAACGAAGAAATAGAAATAGAACCTAATTAGTATTTATCCAAACCAGTCTTCAGCATGGTGCATAAATGTATACACACGCATCACAAATTTGCAAAGAAATGTATATAAAAATATTTCAATCCCCTCTCTCAGAAACCCTTTAGGCAATATTGGTTAAACTCTACATAAATGTTCTTGTAAAAAACAAAAGATTTTTTAGCTTGGCATTTTACATGCAGCATGAACTGGCGAAGTGTATTCAAGTCTGGCCCCTCGAGTCAAACGAGCACTGCCACGGTGAAAATGGCAAAATCCCTTTCCTCATGTTATATTCAGCCAGTTTTATTCAATTCCACATAAAATTCCAAATATTTGTCATCTACTAAGTTTGTTCAAATTTAAAATGATATTTCTTTACATGCTTCTATTTTCAGGAAACATTGTTTTTATACAGATATTGTTTTTTGTGTGTGTTTTTACTGATATTTCTCCCTGCAAGATATGATTTCCACATAATTCACTGGTATTACGTTACAAAATAAAAATGGTTTGCTTTGTTATAACTACACACTATATATAATTATATGAATTGTTTTAATAACAGTTATGCAGATAAAATGTCATGATAATTTGAGACTGCATTTATTTAGTTACTATAGAGAAACAAATTGGTTGAAATAAAAAATTATTGAAACAAAACAAGTTAGTTCAAATCACTACCCTTGGGTCAATGGAAGTCCATTCAGGGAGTTTATTAATAGAATGAAATGAAGACAAAACTTATTGTCAAAAACTGCAAGTTGATAATAAGGCTTGCTATTTCTATACTGAGATTAAGGTGAAGATGTTTACTGAGTTTGTTATAACCGTGACCAATGGGTTAAAATCGGTCCCCCTTTTGACCTTGCACAATACAATTAGTTTTGATTTAACTTTGCATGAAACATCATTGTATGGTATTCTACAATTTTATATTGATATATAACCTTTGTGGTCGAAAAAGGCTCAGCCAGTGAGTCTATAAGCTGAAAACTAATTTTTAAACATAGTCTACAAAGAAACTGCAAATACTAAGTTACGACATGTCGCCAAGGTATCATATGTACAATCATACTGATTTACCGGTATATTGACCTTGGCCCGCGTTGACCTCTTGTTTTGAATTCCACGGTTCCTATCCATATCTATGTTATAAGTAACTTATACTCTTTCAAAAATATGTTCACACTGCCATACCTACTAAATGCTATAGCTATTCATACTCGTCTTTTACACTATATGTACCATGTTAAATCTAAACATGTATGGATGCCTCTGTGACCGAGTGGCTATGGTCATTGACTTGCAATCTCTCAGCTCCTCGTCGTTGTTGGTTCGACTCCCGGTATGGGCACTTGGGAATTTTCAAGTGAGGAAACCTTCCAGCTAGCTTGCGGTAGATCGGTAGCTCTACCCAGGTGAACACTGTGCCTGAAATAGTATAGAAATGTCCCCGGGGGTCCTCCTTCATCTGTAATGAGCTGGACGTCGCGATTTAACTAAAATTCTGTAAAAACTATGTAAAATTCCTAATAAACTAACTAAACATGTATTAGATTTTACATGTTTCATATACCTTGTACCTTCTGGATTAGACTTAAATAGGCAGTGCCTGTTTTCCAATCCATTTCATATTGAATAAAATATTGTTAAACCAGTTTAAAGATCAGATGGAAAGTTTACAACAACAGAGACAGTATGGGTGGCAACAACTTATCGAAACATAAAGAACTGGGTAACATGCTGACTAAGCTCTAAGCGCCCAAATTTAATGTAACAGCTTTCCTTTCTTCACCATTCTCTACAATGTAAGACTCCTTAGAATCATCACTCTTCCATCTACTATGGTTCTTCAGTACACCATCATTCAGCTTTCCACTGTTAGCTACAGAGGTTGCCCCGCCACGTCTCATGTTGTGTAACCTAAGCCGAATAGATTCACTTTCTAATACAAAATTTCGCGAGCCCTCGAATAAGCAATCGGAGAACACTGTTTCAGTAAATACACATTTTATTAAACGTAAGTTGTCTGAAAAGAAACTAGGGAGAACTGAATTTCCAACCAGCCACATCAATGTACTTTAAGCAACTTAATTAAGCCAGCCCCGTGACTACATCTGACTTAGACACAACTGATCCGTTTTCGATTTACGAAAAAACGTGTTTTACATACCTTTCATGAATAGAATAAAATATCGCTCATTTTTAAATGAACCAATTCATCTTAACGGAAAAAACTGCATACCTCAATGAGTATATATCTACAAAAGATTCTCCCAATATCAAAATTGAGATTAAAGCTTTGAAATACAGTTATCATGATATATCATACTTAGATCAAATACATTATATACATTTAAGCCCTTCCGGCTTCAAACCCCATGAGCTAATTACTACATGCATATCGGCTTCGGGCCCGTTAGTCATAATAAATAACGCCCATCGGCTACAGGCTCTTTGACCAAATAAGCAACAAACAAAGAATCTCATCGGTTTGAGCTCAAAAAGGTTTAGTTAGAGCTAGAATTAATTGTTAACCTAAGATCCAAAAACAAGCGCTTCTTCTCTGATTTATTGTCAAAACACTCAACGGATTCACTATTGTAGATTTAAAGGGAGTCTTAACAATACGGCCGGAGTCTACCAATTTTTAACCGCTGGTAAAATAAAAGACACGCTGGAAAAAAGCGATCACTGAACCACCACGCCGCCCATCAAAAAGTATTTACTTCTAGGCTATTCGAAGAAATTTCGGTCGTTGGCATTACCTGAGCGATGCCAAACCTCAAAGGAAATAAAAACAACATATTTCACGTCATCGACGGATACCCAACTTCGAAAATTACGTTTCCCTTCATGTATGAATGATAATGATCGGGCGTGGGTATCCGACGATGAATACACGTATACTGTCCGTATAGGTTGGATCTAAACTTAAACCACTCCATATCAAAAAATAACGTGATACGTATCACGTAATCTAGAGCTGATAATCTAGCAGATGAAAACAACTTATTCAAAGAATGGTTAACATACATGTAACTTGCTTTAGTGTGTATTTTCTTTGTATTATTTTTCACATTTACTGCATGTTTAAATTTTGTCCAGCTAGACATTCATACTCAACGATTTGATTTAATTTTCCTTTACCCGATTTCAAACCTAAGAATACTTTAATTCTTCCATTTCTGTGCATTGAAGATAGGGACATTGCCCATGGAATATACATGTCACGTGATTTACCTCGTTATAAATAGGTACATCATTGTTAATAAGAGAAAAATTATCCATCATCCGTTTATTCATGTGGGAAAGAAATAATCCACGGACGGAATCAGAAATCTATACAGGGACTCGACAAAGCCTTCCAAAGATTTCTGACACTCGGGTTGGCTATTCCTATCGAAAATGAATATGGTTACTTATGATGAATCTTGAACTGTCATTTAGATTCCACACAACCCTCAAAATGTCTCATTTTTGTTTTGTTTTCGATTTCTGTCGTTTAAAAGGTTTTATTCCTTTGAATCAGATATGGTGTTGTGCAGAAAACCAAATTCCCAATCAAAACGACAATCGGGAACCTCAAGCACTCTCAGGCACAACGAAACGACGAGCAGGAAGATCAAAACGACGGTCAAGTAAATCAAAACGACGCTCGAGATGACGTCTAACAGAAATGTGGTATCATTACATGACAGTAATCGAGTCAGTTTTAAGTAAATCGTTGATATATTTCTGTTATGCAAACCTAACTTATCTAACAGCTATTTCTATCTGTATTCACTTGCTACTTTAAAGCTTCTGCACTCCAGATATGGCATAGGATGTTGAATATCTGAAAACTGTGTATATACATTGAAAATGGATGCACTATGATTGGAAGTGATACTTGTGGTTATAATTATAAAAATAAAACCTACTCAAATTTAGTTATTTTACCTCTCAACCCTACCCCGTTAGTCACGGTGTAGTACATGAATTTTTTTGACGAGGTGTCATTGACTTTAAGTGAAAAATTCACTATAACTGTAAGAGTTTAATCTTGAAACCTCTTGCATTCATGTTATTTTAATATCTACAATTTTTGGCAGATGTTTTAAAAACAAAATAACTCGGGGAAAACGAACTTGAGTTTTCCCGAGTTTTATTTCTTTATTTGTTTGGAATTTAACGTCGCTTTAATAGTATTTCAGTCATATCGTGACGTCCAGCTCTTTACAGGTGGAGGAAGTCCCCCGGGGACCTCTGTACACTATACCAGGCACAGAGTGCACCCGTGTAGAACCAGCGACCTACCGGAAAGCAGCTGGAAGGCTTCCTTACTTGTAAATTCCGAAGTGCCCTTATTTTTTCAACTCGGGTAAAACCAAACAAACGCGTAGAAATAAAAGTTTGTTTCCCGAGGTTTTTTTCAACTTGTGAAAACGAAAACTGGTTTTTCCGAGTTATTATTTTTTTCGTCCCCACGACATAATCAGCCAATCATATTACTCCAATAAGTCGTGCCCACGACTTATTACCTCACTCCCTCGACAGAATCAGCTATTCAGAACTCTCAGTCAAAGTCGTTAGTTATTGTAAACATTTGAGTTCTGTGTGAAGTTTCGTGAGTAAGGAAGAAAGTTGAAATGCACTTTTACGGAGATATTTCAACGAAGGACCTCATTATGCGGATATTCTGACATTAATGAGTGAAAATCACGACATTTCCCTCAGTTTCCCACATTTACACGGAATTCTTAGAACTTTAAATTTACACAGAAGAGGTTACAGTGATATTCAACTTGTTAATTTCACATAAATAAGATAGAAACCCCTGGGCGTTGTCACGGTTATCGAATGATGAGACAAGGGTGCATGGCCTCCATCCCAAAATACATATATCAGCGCCACCTTGATTTCACGGCTGCATTATTATTATTATTTTATCAATCGAAGTCATAATCTGAAAAATAACATATGCAACATTTTTATCAGTATATATATATCATTGCTATTTATAAGAGTATTAAATGAAGTTTAGCTGGGGGTTTTAACATATCCATATAGCACTTTTTTGTTGTTCGGTTTTCAGAAATCACATTTCTTCAACGTTTCCCGTGTTCAGTCTATATATAGGTTGTGTCACGTGATCGAGGGAGGAAGTCGAGATTTTTGTGCTGCGATCAACTTAGTGTTTTTCTGCGATATTTTGGGCCAAATTTAGGGTTTTACAATTTAACTGAAGAATCAAGTGAGGTCAGAATGATACCTGAGTGATAAAAGGGATTTCATGGGGTGGCGAGGGAATAGAAGACGTCAAAGAAATGATGATAGTGTAAACAATGAACGGAGAAAAAAAGGAAAGAGTGCAATGATTCACCGGAGGAACTAAACAGCAGTGTAAAAAGTTTAAGTAAGATTATAAGCCAAGCAAACTCTGTATTTTATGAAAGTGACAGTGAAAGGGATAATGTTGAAAGAGGCGGAATTCTCTGTGATCTTTTTGAGGAAAAGGACGAGGACAGATGTATGAGACTTGGTACAAAAACAAAAAGGCGGAATCAACATCAAATGTAAACAAAGAACCAACCAAAGCGGACATAATGCAGTGTTAATCAACACCAAAGTGAGCCAGCTAGACAAGCAGTTGAACAATCAGGGCCAAACTCTATGTAACCTGGAAAAAAGGTGGGAAATTTTGAATCTGATATAAGAAAAAAACAACTTTGGTCAAAAATGCATGAGAATGAAAAGAAAAGAAATGATATACTAAGCCTTGTGGAGGAAAAAATAGAGGCATCAGATTTTAGTCTAGGAAAGATGTCAGAGCTGGTGTTTAGATAAGAAAAGAAAGAGGAGAAGACAAGAAGTGAAATTGTGTATCTACAGTCACAAGAAACAATCTAATTTTAAGCATCATCCCAGAGATCCAAGGTGCTAGTGAGTACAATGAAGACTGTGTAAAAGTGATAATGGAAATTTTGTAAACCAAGACGAAGATGGCGGGAGAAGGAGCAAAAAGCATTAATTTTGAAAGAATGCAGAAAGTAATATATTAAGAGAAAGCTTGTACCTGGTATGAATAAAGAAATAAAATATTGTAAATCGAGCCTGGATAGCGTATGACACTATATATTTGAATGGTCGACCTATGAAGGATACCGCAAGAAAGTAGAGGTGCGATGAGAATGAACTTAATATATCGCAATACTGCCAGATTCCGGTCACAACCTCTTTTCGGTCGGCCCTGAAAATGTTTGATATTTGACCTTGTTTACCGCGACACCGGAATGCGTGCACAGTATTTGTTTACAGTGACTACTACAAACGTTAGAAATGTGAAATCTGCGAAATATGGAGATTGGAAATATAACAATTGTTATTACTTACTCAAAAATACACAAAATAGGCTTTTTCCACTAATCCCAAATTTTTCCTTTCATGAACCGTAATTTTTTCTAAAAAAGTTTCGAATGACGGACTTTGTTTTTTCTCTGTCTGCTAAAATAGATATTTTCCAGGGATCTACATACATGCTGCCCGTATGTTAAAAGTATACTGCTCATAAAAAGTTGCGCTTCAAAATATGATGATGCTTAGCTGTATAGTACTTAACTGGAACCTAATGGGCAAGTGATGCTAACCTAATGCAATCATCATTTTTAAGTATCATTATTATTTTTTTCAGCAACATGTTACC
>JAULCC010622667.1:0-17539 GCA_032358795.1 Nuttallia obscurata
TTTAAACACACACATGCCAATATCAATGATTCAGAGGCTCCAATACAGCATAGATTAATGAGTATGTCACACTCAAGTATCTGTCTTGTTTTTGTTTCATTACCGATTTCTTCACTGAACAAGCCAGCTAATAAAACACTTACGTCCTATCGCGTGTTGCTGGAGACCCCCTGTTGGAATTCTCCAAGCATTATATTCAGATTATTGATTTATGTTGATCCATAATAAATGATGGGGAAGATTGAACATCCGAGGATTTAACTGTCAGTGGCGCCTTTTTCGATATTATCTGATAATGAGTAACTTGTTGTGTTCAATCCGATATAAGCCCTAGTTTACTGTCAACAAGAATCAGTTGTTTCATATGTTGAGCAAGCTTAAAATTCATAATATGTTGTTTATGAAAGCATACCATGGTTTCATATGTCGTATATAAAGGTATATCATTGTTAAATATGATGTTTATAAAGATATACCATGGTTTTATGTGATGTTTATAAAGGTATAGCATGGTTTCATATGTTGTCTATGAAAGCATACCATGGTTTCATATGTCGTATATAAAGGTATATCATGGTTAAATATGATGTTTATAAAGGTAAATCATGGTTAAATATGATGTTTATAAAGGTATAGCATGGTTAAATATGATGTTTATAAAGGTATAGCATGGTTTCATTTGTTGTCTATAAAGGAATACCATGGTTTCATATAACATGGTTTAAGATATTGTATGCTTAATCCATGGTTTCATATTTTGTCTTTAAAGATAAAGAATTGCTTCATATATTGTGTTTATATAAAGGAAAAGTATGATTTCATATGTTGTCTATAAAGGTAAAGCATTGGTTTCATATGTGTTCTATAAAGGAATATCATGGTTTTATGTGCTGTCTTTTAAGGTATACCATGGTTTCATATGTTGTCCATAGAGGAATACCATGGTTTCATTTGTTCTCTATAAAGGTCCATCATGGTTTCATATGATGCCTATAAAGATATTCCATGGTTTCATATGTATTCTAAAAAGGAATACCATAGTTTCATATGTTGTCTATAAAGGTAAACCGTGGTTTTAATATGTGTTCTATAAAGGCATATCATGGTTTCATATGATGTGTGTAAAGGAATATCATGGCTTTGATATTTCATTGAATTTCAGTTTACAATCGGAAAAAACAAATATGTTACGACTGCTTCAGACCCGAACAAAACATTGTTAGTTTTCAAGGAAAAAGTTTTCAAACAATGATTTGCGATTATATTTGCAGACAAATGCAATTTGGGTTTGACTTTTAAGCGAGCGAATAAGACAAAACTATATTTCCCTATACAATTAAGATCTAAGAAAGTGGGTTTTTTCTCATGCGTGTGTTCACTTTTATGTATTCATTCTGACTGACTGACGATACTTGCATGATTTAATGTACTTAATACATGCTATTTAGTCATCATATCAATTTTATTACAAAGTTCTTTTTTGTAAAACGAATGGGGCTTGAGACAGATCATTGGATGAAAGTTATTTGTTGTGTTTAATTTGGTTTGAAAAACCATTATCTGATTCTTTTATGACCTTGTAATATCACAAACTTTAGCCAAACAGGGGTTAGGGGGGCATCTTTATAACTTTATTAAAACACTGTTGTTTTTTCTTTGGCATTTCCTTGTTTATCGCTTGGTAAATTGCTTCTCTGCTAGCGAGTATGACTCGCTTTTTGTCACACAGAATGTCGTGTGGTACAGTGAATAGAATATTGTAGATGATATACATTCAGTTGGCTTGCAATAGGAAATGGGCTTTTAGTTTTCTTTCGTTTATTGATTATTAGGAATTTAACGTCGCTTTTAACAGCATTTCAGTCATATCGCGACGTCCAGCTCATTACAGGTGGAGAAAGACCCCGGGGGACCTCTGTACACTATTTCAGTCACAGAGTACACCCGGGAAGAACCACCGACCTACCGCAAGCCAGCTTGAAGGCTTCTTCCCTTGAAAAATCCGAAGTGCCTAGACCGGGATTCGAACCCACAGCGTTGAGGAGCTGAGAGATTGCAAGTCAATGACTATAACCACTAGGCCACGGAGGCCCCTTAGTTTTCTTTTACCTTCATCAACCAGTTCATGTACAATTTGTTTATGTAGAATGTTACATTTTGAGTTGCGATCGTTTTAAGTGGACCTTTTTGATTGAAAGAGGACAGGAAGTTAAAATGAAAGCTGCAAATGTACTATCAGAATCAAACTTAGTGAAGTGGTGAAAGCTTGTTTGTTTTAATTGCGATCCTAAAAGTAAAGCTCATGTCATTATAGTGCTAAACCACCACTACTGTTGATACCATAGGCAATGCGTCCTCGCACATGATTGATAATATTCTAGTCGAGGTTTCTTGATTACATGGTTACTATTAAGTCTGATGCGCCGAGTGCTAGTCACGCGGTGGGTCTCTTAATCGCTTAATGTGAAAACATGATGTATTTGCTAAATTATATGGTTCCGTTGTATTGCCAGTAATAAACTATAGTGCACCATGAGGGAGATCCCGTTCATATTTATACATTGCTGCAGTACACGACAAAGCACGGGGAGTTTTTCTTGGTTTTGGAAAATACACACTTAACGATAGAATATCGCGGGATATGCTATTGAACCCACCTGTTGTTTGTTTATTTGAAATTTAACGTCGCTTTAACAGTATTTCAGTCATATCGCGACGTCCAGCTCATTGCAGGTGGAGGAAGACCCCGGGGGAGGAATTCCCCTTATAATTGTAGTGATACACGCACTTCATAACCGATTTTATTTCGTTGCCACCCAAAGAGCTCTATATACGTTTATTAACCCGCTCTGTGTTCATATATAACAAAACGTGACCAGTATTGAGAAACAGGTTTCGACTGTCTTACAACACTGCGGTCTGGGCACTTCGGATTTTTCAAGTGAGGAGGTCTTCCAGCTGACTTGCGGTAGGTTGGTGGTTCTACCCGGGTGCACTCTGTAGCTGAAATAGTGTACAGAGGTACCTCGGGGTATTCCTCCACCTATAATGAGACTGACGTCGCGATATGACTGAAATACTGTTAAAGCTGTGTTAAATTCCAAAACAAACAAACAAACAAACAAACAAAACAAAACAAAACAAAACAAATTTTTATGCGATAATTAATGCTATTTCACTAGTTTGGGTATGCTATTCGTATTACTTAATCCAATTTGAAAACTGAGTACATTTGTAAATACGTATTTTTGTTGCATACTTACAAAAGCGCAGCTTATCTTGGCCAATTCGATCGATCATTACTTAATTCCAGTTAAGTTGCGATTCGTTTCTTTATCTCAACAGCTACGTCGACTTGTGCTGATTTCAAATCGTGTTCAGACGATTATTGCTTTCTTTGTCGCTCTATTTGCGTATTATGCAATTCTTTATTCGATGACCTGAAAGAACATATGAAAAGAAAGAAAAATATTCCGGCTTCAAGTTAAATGTTGGCCTAAATATGAGTAGAATCTACAAATAAGGCTTATAATGAATTGTTTGTTTTATGTTAACACATATGAAAAGAACATCGAATCAAAATGAAAACTTGTTTTTGTATAAAACTACACTGTACACGTTTTATGTTCTAATATATCTTTTGGCAATGCAAATGTAGAAATTAATATAAGTTTACACGTTTTTTTTTCTCTGCTCAGGTCATAAAATGACGACATAAGATGTTAACAAAAGACCATTATTATATATAATCCTGAATAAGATGGGCAGCAGCTTATGCTATTATATATTATTATCACCCTGAAAATAACGGAAATATTAAGTTTGTTTTTAAAAATTGTTTTTGTTTTATTGTTAAAAATATACTTAGGAACAAATTTTAAGTGCATTCTATAGAATAGAGCAGAGGTTTTTTTTTAAATACATGTGCTATGGTACCTTTTTATACAGATTTATTTCAACTACAGTCTTGATCAGAAAATATAGAAAATAATCTTAATTATATTCACCAGGTTAACAAAACTTGCACCAAGTGAACTTGATAGTATGGCCTATCTATCAGGCAAGCAGCACATAACTTTGTCTCCTGAATTCGAAAAGAAATCTACATTTATGTTTTAACGAGACCAGCTGTTTTTTTTCTTAGCCTGTCTTGTTTTGATCATATGACTTTAATATCTCATATAGGTTTAACAATGGGCCACTCTAAAGGGGAGGGCCGTAACAAATGTAAGTGGAAATTGTGACCCAACCCTTTTGCTGATATATTTGTTTATTTTCATGTTTTGTTTACGAATTGTAATATATATGTTTGCAAATTTTGGCAAAAGATGTTTAAACTAAACTCTGCCAAGTCTGTAGCTGCATGGTAATGACCCCTCTGAGTTTTGTGCGTTAGGCATAGGCAGTGTCTTAGTTCATATTATCATATATTCATGAAATATCGTCCTATAAAAACATTCGTCATGTTTTCCAATGATTTGCGTTGTTTTAAATCCATGGCTTAATTATTCTATTTTACGTACATGCTTAGCAATAATGAAAACTCTGTTTATTCCGGGTAGAACCAGCTGGTTTGCGGTAAGTCGGTCGTTCTACCCGGGTGAACTCTGTGCCTGAAATAGTGTAAGAGGTCCCCCGGTGTCTTCCTCCACCTGTAATGTGCTGGACGTCGCGATATGACTGAAATATTGTTTAAGCGACGTTAATTTCCAAATAAACAACCAAAACATCGGTTTATTCCAGTAAAAGGCCTAGTAGTTATTGATCTCTTCTCCCAACACACATATCTATAATACAATCATGTGATTGATATTCACGTTATGTATTGGATTTTATTTGCCGATGTACAATGTTTAAGTAAAAAATAATATCTGCTATGTTCTGGTATGTTCTTAAATAAACACACATAGTGTTATATCCATATGCTCTGATGCGGCTGTTTACTGAGTGGTTCAAGGTACTTTGAGCAATGGCGCGTATCATAAATATCGGTATTGATGCTTACATTACTGTTTATGTCAGAGCTGGGTCTGCTTTAACTACGGCTGATCGTAAAGTCACGATACATGCACTTCTTGTTCCACTGGGAACGTGTCTGGTTATGTTATTACAGCTTTGTGGCATCGCTGTAGCAAAATGAAGGTCGCTACCGAACATATTATGTGTGCCTTTGAGCATGTAGTAGAATTACCATCTTCTGAAATCAATAGGAGCAAAATATTTTATCTGCGGTTTCAATGTGGTTTCGTGTCCAGGTTAAAGTTTTAAAATAAAACAATACAATAAAAATGTCTCTAGAAAATGATGCCGATGCATTCCCGCCAACTATGCAAATAAAAATCTGTAATTGTATACCCATTAATTATGTAAAATAAGTTGTAGGTGCTATTGGAATAATCTTTTTAAATTTAAACTGTTTTTAAAGTTTATCTATTAATGTGAGATTAAGATGTGCAACAAATACTCATCTATCGGCAAATATATTCATATCAGTCTTGTATCTGTCTATAACTGGACAATGATATTCACACTGTTCAAGCTTTGATCTTAATATGAGACACGTCACGTTTATTGCATTCTTTGATTGGTACATGTATAAAGTGGTTAAATTATGAATCGCACACTCTTTCCAAAAACACCTAGAAAGCAATACAATACACTCTTAGAAAGTTTTTATTACAACTGTCACAAGTAAAACAAAGATTCACATAAAAAAATGTCGGCACAAAATACACTGTAGTAAGGAAGGAAAATTTAACTCTGCTGCCATGTTGAACAAAGGTTTTCGGGTTAGAATCAGTAATGCTTAAAAATGACTTAAGAGGATTTTATAGAGACTGTCTGTGTGCGGTTCTTAGAGTTTCTTGCATTATACCCGACATGTATGGAAGTGCGAGAATGGTTGTACTTGACATGTGACATGATCTGAGGTATAAAGACAATTAGTATCAATTGATAAAAGTAAGTTAATTTATTCCTTTTGTGCTGTTGTTGCTTTCTTTCACGCTATTATAGCTACATGTAGCCTATATTTAGTTCAATTGAACCAGAGTACGAGTTTTCCCTGGTTGAACATTTTATTCCGGCACCGAAGTCTCAGACTCCCGTGGTGGCAATTTTCGATAGTAACCCTAGCGACCGATGTCGTTGAATGTCAACGTTAGTATTAATTTTAATTTACTTCATTAATATCCAATAGCTCCAGCCCGACCGATATATACCATGCAGACGGTCATCTATCCACTGAGTGACCGTGACGACTTCCACTTTCCTTCGATCTTTATAACTGTTCATACCCACATAACTAAATCATAGTAGATTTTGACGCTTGGAAGCAGGAAACAATGTGTTCTTGTCAGTATATGTAAGCTGGCTATGTTTGAGTTTTGACATTAGCATGTAAGGGCTGCCAAAGACTGGCAGTAAATTACTTTAAGTCAACTTAGAGGGGTAAGCATTTTGCAAGCACTTTGAAAAGAACAGAAGCGTTTATGCTTTGACTTATCAGAGACTATGGACTTTTGGAGATTGTATTGCTCTGCAGTGCGATTGTCAAATTCAGGATATTCTATGTAATATACACGTCATAAATGTTAATTGGGAGGATGAACAATGGTTACACTGGTCAATCGATATGGCCATTTATATGTAGATGATAAACTAGTTTTATAACAAAGGTACTAGGCTTGTAATTAAAGCTACATGGAGTGTGCATGTTTTCTAAATCACATTCATTTAAAAGAACTATTTTTCCGGTGCCAAAAAGAGTCTGTGATTGTGTAAAATTACACGAAAGATTAGAAATACATTTTTATTAAACCAAAATATAGTTGACAGCTTTATATCTTATCTCAAGCTAAATAGTTCATATGATTATATTTGTTTCGTTATAAATAAATAAATAGATAAATGAATAAATGAATGAATAAATAAAAACATAAATAAATCAATAAATCAATAAATCAATGAATAAATGAATGAATGAATGAATGAATAAATAAATGAATGAATAAATAAATAAATAAATAAAAAAAATGAATAAAAAAGATAAAATAAATAAATAAATAAGACTGGAATGGAATTGAATGGAATGGAATGAAATGAAATGAAATGAATTGGAATGGAATGGAATGGAATGGAATGGAATGGAATGGAATAGAATAGAATAGAATAGAATAAAATAAAATAGAATAGAATAGAATAGAATAGAATAGAATAGAATACGATAAGATAAGATAAGATAAGATGAAATAAAATAAAATAAAATAAATAAATAGATAAATAAATAAATAAATAAATAAATAAATAAATAAATAAATAAATAAATAAATAAATAAATAAACAAATAAATAAATATATAAATAAATGAATAAATAAATGAATGAATAAATGAATGAATGAATGAATATATAAATGAATAAATAAAAATAAAAATAAATAAATAAATAAATAAATAAATAAATAAATAAATAAATAAATAAATAAATGAATCAGTCAATCAATCAATCAATCAATTATGTATAAAAATGAAGTAAAAGTGTAGAGTACTGTAAATGTCGTGCTCCAGTTGTCACTATCATACAGTCATTTTTCAAATGAAAGGCTTATTGATTGTATCAAATATGTATGTGACCTCGCATTTGACTGATAAAACAGGAGTGTTTCAGTGTTTAATGCATTACATTCCATTCTGTTCAATCTATATACAACACAGTCACCACTGTAATTATTTTTTTTATGTTTAATGTTTCGTTAGGATTTTTAAAGGTATTACTCAATCATCTGAAATAAAACTTTTGTAAAAAGAATTTCCTATTCAGATGGTTTGGGTGATCAAAAGATTAATGCATGAAGGGGTCTACCATCTCAGATCTGTTTTATGCATGCATTGAATAAGTAAAAATGACCAACGATATCTGTATTACATCAAATATATTGTACTCACAAACACATAGTAAACACATGATTGATATGGTTTTCGATTTGGCAAGAAAAGCTACATCATCTTCTAGAATGAACCACGTACATTATCTCAAGTTCCAATAAATGTTCTAGTGTTCATGAAACAAAAACAATAAGCGCATCTTGCAGTTTCTTAGCTGATATTTAAATTGTTTTGTACATTTATGCTTTTTACTGTCTTGCCATATATAATGCATTGTAAATCCTCATGGCCATATGGCTTTATGGAATATTGAAAATAAACTTATCAAACTTATCAAACTTATTTTAGTTTTCTATAAGCCTGTTCATATATTGTTAAGATACAATTGTGCAAAAAACTGATTGGTTCTTGAAATTAAATTTCATTGATTCCTAAGTTCCATTTATGTTTTAAAAGCCTTTGACCTCAATACATCGGATATACAGGAAGACCACATCTTTTAAAATGGCCGACAGTGAGCTGAAAAAAGGGCTTTTTATAGTAAACGAATGTGGTTGAAAATCTATAAAAGACGATTATTATATCATTGAAAAGAGTTTATTGATTAAGAAAATACTTATGAGTTCTTACATAACCAGCAAATTAAACTTTTATTGATCTTGAGATGTTAAGTACCGCGAATATACCGGACACCGGACTATATACCTGCAGTAAATGCCGTACCAAATCCATATTGTGGCAATGATTTAAGATAAAAACACTGATCTCTTTGAGCACTGCTGCCTATTGATCCATAAGAACTGATTGAAGGGTTCGTGATTACTGTGGCTTATTCGAATGATTGTAACCTAAATAACAATCTCTGTACGTGTTTCCTCCGTAGTTAGTTGATAAACATGGTAAACAACTTACCGTTCTTCTACAATCATGAATGACCATCAGAGCATTTTAAAACAAACTATGGTGCAAAAATTGAAAACCCCAAAATATTTGTTGTTTAATGGAGATGATATTATATATATATCGCACTGCACTCTACAGGCGACAAAAACTATATGCAGATCACCACACGGTCGTCGATACTGAGACATATAGTCATGAAGCCCTTGTCTGGTACCAGGTAGAAGATGAACCGAACGACTGGACTGTTTTAATCAGGAAAAAACTTGGTTTAATTATCTGTGATAAGGAAGCTAATAATAATACCACTGCTTTTTAATGACAACCAGTCCGATATTGATTAAAACCAGTCGTCTGATATATTACTTGGTAACGGGTTGGAGACATTTTTTTTTAAACTAATAAGTAATTATGTGAAATCAAGAGACCTCCAGGTTAGTCCAGAAGTAAAGTGTCCGCTTCCGGTTCGAAAGGTCGTGGTTTCGATCACCGGTCGGATCAAACGTACGCCTTTAAAATTGGTATTGTAGGCTATACCTCTTTGGCGCTTAGGATTTAGGGTTAACATACGACGGGTTTGCCGGTGTCAGGATAAAGTGACCGACCGGTGTTGAGTCCCAATGTTTATCAGTGCTATACAATGGACACGTAAAAGAACCAGGTAGTTCTACAGAATAGTTCTACAGAATATATCTCTGTATCCGCTTCCCTCTGTATAGGACTTCCAATAGCCCTAGATGGCAAAATGAACTAGCAAACAAATAAACAGATGTAAAAACAAATCATTGGTGTAATGTGTTTTCCTCCTTTGCGATCAAGAGATCGGATAAGCTTTGTTCATCGATGTTAGAATGAAGTGCCATACACTAGGCACGTCAAAGAACCATAGAGATCTACAGAAGAGTTTTCTCTGTCTGTTTCCCTCTCTCTGTGGACGTCCATTGATATTTGATAGCAAAAATGACGTAAATTTAATAAACAATCAAAACTTGCATTCCATCCTAATCTATGGATAGATTTTCCAGTCATTTCAGAGAACATTAGACTGAAATGCTGTTTTTGTTGTTATTCATTGAAATAAAGTGGTATCAATAATAATAACTTCCTATTTGTATTTCACGTGTGATGGGTGGGTTTATCCGTATGTATTGTGTCTGTGTTTTGTCTGTTTTAAAAGAGCTCATTGTGCTACATTCATCTATCTTCTATCGTTTCTAGAAAAAAATGGAGGAATTACTATCAAGCCTAATAAAGTATTGTTTATTGTTATCGCTAAAAGAACCAGTTTGTTTATAGGTATATTTATCGAGCTATGTCTCCACATTAACATGTACATCTGCCATATACACAAGCAGAGTGATGTGAGATTGGGAACTTGTTTTTTATACGGGTCCAGTGACTGGTTGGTTTCACAAATAATAAGATCGCAGATAGATGTGTAGTAGATCTCGTGTTTGCATCATAATCAGATGGTTGTTACCCTGAGGCAGGCCTTAGTCGATACCCTCATTTGACACACACAAAAAAACTAGTTCTACATAGAAGATGGACTCGAATACGCGTCTATGAATCAAAGGGCTTTCAGTGTAATATTAAATAAGGTTAAACAAATAGTCACTGAACATCAAGGTCTAAAGAGTCTATTAGGTAAACGCGCGTCGTTAGAATTATAATGGCTACTGCAAATATGCAGTATATCATTATGAGTGATGCCGTCATGTTTGAAGTAATAGTTTAGTATAAACAGAGTTTTTTACGCCACCACACATAGCAATAAATCATAATAGGTACATCTAAACTTTACACATGAAAAAGCATGACAGTATATAAGCATACATAAGCACGAAGTGTTCAAGAATTAACTATTGTGATGGATGGTTTTTCGTCATTATATTATTTGTAAACAAACATGTCTTTTTAAACCATTTTGTCATTTCGACCAGACATTATAGGAAAACTCATTGAATCTCTTCCGAATTCCTTAAAATACCGGTACTTTGTAGAATTCTAGTTGCCATAGTAATCATACAGAAACACTTTGAAAAGCTTATCCTATTGTAAGTTCTATTCAGTAGTGTTTTTAATATAAATTCACATCTAAAATCTGCCAAGAATATGGACGAAAAGACATTTAAGATGTTTCATATTACCCTATCCCATTTCATCCCATCCCGTAATACCCTAGTCCCATGTCCATGGCACCGACAAACATTGATACAAAAACATACGTGAAATCAGAAGTGTTACATATCAATATACGAGATGATGTAACATCTATCAGAAATATCAGTTTACACTACTTCCTGCAGACCAGTCTAGACAATGTGTTCACTGGCTCTACTTTTATCTTTTTTCTTGTTATTTATTGTCTTGTGTATGATGTTATATATCCGTTTGGCATATTTTGGTTCTTTTTATAGCTTGGGATGACCATCCATCAGTGTAACCATTATTAATCATATATTTATGTTAACCCTTTTGGCGCCAAATAATATTCGTCTGTATATATTGTCGTCTGTCTCAATATTCAAGGTGGATATTCCTTAATTTTCTCTTCAAAAACAGAATCAGGATGTTAAGAGTTTGAATCATAATGAGACGCCGAGTTAATAGTAACTCGGCGTTCCGTCTGGACCCAGACTGTTTGCAAATATGTCACCGAGTCGCCAAGACGGTGAAAGGTTTAAAGTAAATACGGAACTGTAGAACTTGATAGGTGTACTGTGTCTCAGGCATGTCTATTAAATGTATGCTGAAAGAGTTTGGATAATGTCAATTATGTTTTGAAAAATATCGCAAGAATAACCCCTTCATATGTCTGACCTACTGGGATTAGATTTGTTTATATTTCAGGAATATATCCGCTGCTTGGATCAACCTCAGTCGACACAATGACGCCGATGATGTCCAATATGGAGGAGTTAGACAAGGCGTGGTCATGGATTGTGCTAGCATCTTCATTCGGCTTTTTCATGATATTTGGAATGTTTCTGTATGGAGTTGGTGTGGTACATATGGTGTTGTTGGAGGAATATGGCGGGAAATCTTCAAATACCGCATGGGCCGGAAGTTTATATGCTGCACTAGTGTCTCTTGGAGGTAAGATTAAATAGACACAGTTATGAACGAACACAATCTCAATCGAATTCTAAGTCAAGCTAAATAAATCATGGCCAATTTAAAAATATAATTATGCTGCTTTAGATATTGGAGATTTAAAATTTTCCGCATCATGTCATTCCATGGAAATAATACATATGTACATAGTTTGTTAGATTTGTGTTATCTTATGTGTATATCCAATCAGGTGTAGCGAAAATGGTGTACTCCTTGGGGTTAGGAGGTTGCGGGTCGGAGCCCCGAGGAGAGATTTTCTCTTGACCTTCATAAGACATCAACTACTGGTTCTATCAAGAAAACGGACGCAGTGACGTCGTGGATATGGTGTCCGTCATGCGTTCAAGAGGTTGCGGGCTCGAACCCCGAGGGAGGCTTTTATCCTGACCATATTTGACACCAAGTACTGATTATAACCAGGCAACGGTCTCGAAAGTGTTTCTAAAAGCCACAGGCTTACAACATAATTGAGCTATGATAAATAAATTTCAACTAATAATATAAATACATATAGTCAGTCCTTTTGTATATATCACAGGTCCTGTATCGAGCATCATCATAGACAAATACAGTTGTAGAACGGCGATGGCTCTAGATGGTATACTGACAACGGTAGGATGTTTCGCAACAGCATTTAGTCCCAACCTTCCCTTGTGTATATTTACATTTGGAGTTATTGCAGGTAATTAACCATAATTATGCTATCTTATGACTGTATTGTTAATTGAAGTTTAGTTTAATGATGTTTTACTGCCAATATTACATATACATTTGTTTACAACGCAATATATTCTTGCTTAACAGTTGCAAATTGTTATTTGTAGGTGTTTACATCTATGCTTTGTTTGCTTTTTTAACAGTATACCTTCGAATCCCATTTGTAATGTTTTCTTTATCAATGTCGAAAATATTTAAAAAAAATGTACGCATATATAGTTTTTTCTTTTATATCATTAAGTATTTGAAGCACAATTAACCCTAAGCCTGCTGATAAAATGGCGTCTACTTAAACTGTCGTCTGCATAGCTTTTAAAATTCATCAGAATCGCCCAACATTTGGAGAAACAATTGACCGAGTTACTCGGTGTCTAGTCTGGATCCAAGGAGTTTGCAAATTCTATCACGGTCGCCCTTAGTAGACTTAAGGTTAAAGGCACCGTGTGTCTCGAGTATTCATATTTTAATTGTTAAAACGAATCTAACTTTAGTAATTTAGACTGAAACATCACAGAGTTCATTGAAATTTATTGAAAATCTTTCCGATGGCTTAACGTATCGACGCAACGCCTGTTAGCTAATTCGTTTTCGTAATAAACTCGTTAATTCCCTAATAGAATAGGTAGAAATGACACTACAACGAACTTTTATTTAAATCATAAACATCATATTTAGCTCATTAAGGTGGATTTCCCAATGCAATGATATATGTCAATGTGTTACTTGTTTATAGAAAGCTTCAATCAACTATGGAGACAACGTTCGGAAAAAACAACAAAGTGACAACTGAAGTAATGCATTTCAAAAAGCATTTATAGTTCACACTGCAATTAACATTGCACGTGCATTAGTTATTAAACTTAATTACCACTAAAGACAGTTCGTTGTATGAACTGCTGTTATCATACACAGGCGTCAGCAGTAGCACATTAAATGTTCTCATAACAAATTTCAAAGTCATTATTGTACATCTAATGCACATTTACTAAAGCTGTTGTTGAAAGAAATGATTTTTGATGTATGTATGCGCATTTTTAAGCTAGGCTAAATGATCAACAACATTTCATTGTTCATTAAGTCTGGCCGAAGTAAACAAGAAGCTATGAACATACATTCAATTGTTATGTAGAGTCACGTATTTGATCTAATCAATCCACGGTCTTATTACACGAAGAAACAAATCAGTTGTCATGACGGTTATTGCTGTGCCGAAATCATTTGATATTGCCTGATATAGACAAACTATCTGAGCCTTCAGAAATAATGTATAAGACGTATAGCCCTTTCAGTATAAAGCCCAGCAAATACATTTTCTTGGAAGCAGGTCTCGTCTTGGTGGAGACATCTCGTGTTATTGTTTGTCTTGTGAGTAACAGTAGGCAAACCGGAAATGTCGTCATTCCTCATGAATCAATATCCGACATTTCTTGTAAACAATATCTTAACACATCAGAAAAAGGCGCATCGTAATAAATCTTATTTCAGAGTGTCACATTACCTCCCAAACCATGGAAGGAAACAATTTTCTTGAAGGAGCCGACTTATTTATACTTTAACGAAGCTCGATACGAAAGTATTTTATGTGTTTGTTTCGACAAAGAAATATTACCTTTAAAAGAGACATATTACAGCAAATTAGACAATTAACAGAAAAAAATATTACAGCAGTTGGTACCTGTAATAAAACAATACCATTGCAAATTGTACCTTGGACAGAGAAATAGGTCAGCTACCAGAAAAAAGTTTCGACTGTAGCGTTTTCAAACAGAAAATGTTTCTCTAGCATAGCCTATATAACATCCAAGCAGTCTAGACAGAAAAGGTTTCTCTAGCATGGCCTATATAACATCCAAGCAGTCTAGACAGATAACAAAATGTCAGAAAGTACAACGACAATTTTCTATTTAAATTAAAGGTCCTTTTGTAATGCGATCTTGCTCTCTCTCTCAGTGAATCTGATACCCTTTAAGATGGTTATTGATTGAGATAATGACTCATAATTCTGTTATTTTGCTTTTCTTCGGTAACTACCACAAAACGTATGTAACACTATATGTAAGGTATTGTTACAGATTGTAAAGGAACGCCTGAGATTTATTTTATATCGACATATGATGTCTATTCCTGGTTGTTTGAAATAGCGTTTACCAGTTTGTCGCAACTCAAAAGGAGTATTTTAGCAACTATGTTGTTTATCTTGAAACAGTATACCTCTTTACTGACATAACTACAACAACATTTACATTTATTTCTGCATCGTATATAACATTCTAAAACTGATTCATTGCTCGCTCAGGATTCAAAAATATTTATTCTTACGCAATCATTCTTGAGCAATCATTCAAACTCTCCAACTTTCCACCTCGATTCAAGATTGGTAATCTATTGGAATTAAATTCTTGAATAAGTTTGTAGTCCTGATCTGATCTGATATATAGGGGAAGCAGATTGTCTTTTACCCGGGTGTTTTGTGCCACTTTATGCCAGCTAGGGCTAATTTAGACCCCAGAGAGAGGGAAGCGGGTACAGAGAACAATTTAGTAGAACTCTCTGGTTCCTTTACACATCTGGTTTATAGCTCTGTTACACGGTGGGGCTAAACCATGACCAGTCCTTTAATCCTGACACCGACGTGTACAAGTCGTAAAGCATATCCGAGATCTTTAGTGTAAAAAAACATAACCACCTATTTCAAGTCATTTGTTTGACTCGGCTGGGGATAAAACTCACACACTCCTTTACTAATGGTGGACGCTTTGCCCCGGGTGTTCTGAAGCAAAATGGAACGTTGTAGATAGTAAAATTGGAATCAATAGTGTTGTAACATGACATTCTATTACTGATGGTTAAAATATCAATAATCTTATACGCTTGACTTATCTTATTAACCAATTTGATTTTAGGTGTATATGTTACCGGTGGTGGGTGGGGGGAGGTGTGTGTGTGTGTGTGTGTGTGTGAGTGTATGTGGGGTAAAAGTGTTTACCGCTATGTATACGCTTTATGTAATTTTGTCTATCAACCACTCTTTAATTAGATCAAAATAAAAAGTAAAAAATGTAACTTGCTTGATTTCGTGTCACTGTTTGCAGGTTTGAAACTAAGGCCTGGATGTGATATAAATTACAAAAAAAAACAGTGAAAGGAAATGTCACTGATGCAGTTATGTCACTGATGCAGTTCTCTTGACTTGAATATCCTTTATACACTGATATAAAGAAAGTTGGAATTGTATGCCTACCTATCATTGGAATACATCTAAACATATTAGATATACATTAGATTGAGATTCTTTTAGTCTGCAAATAAAAATTGATTTGAAAACAATAGCTTTTTTCAAATAAGATTGTTTAGAAATTTGAAACATTCTTCAATATGTTCAGCTGAGATGTGCCTTTTCCTTTATTTTTCCTTTAAAGGAAAGAACCCCAAATACTCGTATGTGTATGAAGTGTAATGTAAGGTTACTTACCGCAGGGAATGTTTTATCTTATTCTATAACATGGCGTTGCGGTGTAATTTTATCATCACGTATTTTCTTATACAAACACTACATTACATATAAGAACCGATGACGTCACAAAGTCAATAAGAAAAATCTTATTAACCTCTTGTTGTCTTGGCATGTGATGAAAAGAATATCAGATTCGTTTTCACTTCATATAAATTTGATTAGACTCGTCCTGGAACCTTTAATAAGCTCACCAGAGGCTCGTTTATAAAGATTCCTGGACTCGTCTAATAAAATTTTATATAAAGAAAAAACTCATCAGATATCCTCTATATATGTTTGACGACCGTTGCCGACTGTGTGTAAAATGGTGTCACTTGTATGTCGTTTTTTTTGAACACTGGTTTATTTTCTGAATAAGGTCTATCTATTTATTTATCTATATGCTACGACACAGACGTGTATTTACGGTATACGTCTATCTGTTGCGCTTTGTACATCAAACTTTAAAGAACTCTTAAGACGCGTAGGCTGATGTTTCGAGCATCCTTTACATTTAGATACACTTGCTATTATGGTAAAACGTTTTTTGATAAAGTTTCAAGTTTCAAGTATCAAATATATTTTACTCTTATCTTCGATTTGAGAACAAATCACGGTACAACGATCTCCAACATGTTTGATTGTTTCAAAACTCCAGCCATGTTCAGCGTTGTTGTTGTTGTTATTGTGTTTTCCCTTTCACTTTATGTAAGTTTAGTTTAAACATATCAGAGACATAGAATACAGAGATAAGCAACTTACACACAAGTAGTACACAGAGTCTCTTATCAGTCTAAATATCACACATGCACCTATTGTTTTCCTAAATTTGGCATATCTGTAGCAAATAAAACTCCGAAAATATATAAATTCAATATATAAAATTTTTACCTTTCCTGAAAGTTGAAAGTTTAAACTATTGTTTAAAGTTTTTTTCAGATTTCTGTATTGCATTTGCGAAACATCGTTTGTAAAAAACACCTAGTAACACTGTTTTCTCTGAATTCACTGACTTATCAAAAAATGAGATAGACCAGGTTCATTTATAGTTACAAAATATAGAATTTTAAGGGCACTTTTATAATTATTTCTACCTGATGCAATAGTTAAATGTTTGAGCTTTGTAGGGCCACATTCGTAACAGATCACATTTTTTGTCACACTTTTCGTATGTATGTGATCACATTCGTAACAGGTAAAAAGTGTTACGAATGTGTTTGTCCAACATAGTGGTTGACATGAGAATCACATATGTAACATGTTGAGTGTTATACAGCAAATGTTCAATCAGCTGGTTTTCTTCAAAACATCATTTAATGACTTCAATAAGCACCATTACTAGTTAGCGTTGTCGTCGTCGACGTCTATGAAGTCATAAAATTATTTGAGCCGCATCATGAGAAAATGGGCTTTCAGGAATCTTCGAG
>JAULCC010622679.1:0-10206 GCA_032358795.1 Nuttallia obscurata
GAAAATAATTTGGCACAAATTTTTCATGTGTGATACTCTACAAAGATTGTTCAAATTATTTTGATCTGTAAAAAAAATCATGGCCTTCAGGGGTTAAGGCTGTTATATTCAGGTGAGCGCCTCTAGGGCCATCATGGCCCTCTTGTTTATTATCCTATTATCCTGACACTATGTTTGGTTTGCAGGTTACGTAAACCTAGAAACAACATACAGTACTTTTTTCAGCTCTTTAAATTTGAGATATTTCGGGTTCACAACAATCAAAACATAACTGGCACATTCTGATCTTTCATTCACATGCTGCCAGTCCCTTAAACTCTTTATCTAACAAAGTAGCTCACCACCCTCTGACCGTCGAAAATCTAAACAGTTTCCAGCTCAAGTGGCAGATTTTAACAGCACAACATATGAATGAGCATATCAAGAATGATGCGTGTTTTGTAGGGAATTGTGTTAAGGGGAATATTTAACGTCAGTAGTTCAGTCATATCGCGACATCCAACTCATTACAGATTATTTTCTGGATAAAGAACACTTATATTTGCTTTGTTTTCATATATAAATTTTCAATGTATTATTAAAAATTGATAGGGTTGTATACTTACTCAGATTCTGTGTTTACCAATGTATGCTTACTGGTAGCCTTTTGTTTTCGATGAATGGTGGCGCAGTCATCACAAAGGCTTTCTTCACAGTCTTGACACCACTGTTCGGCTGTTGTTTTTTTCCCTACTATATTGCAATGATCACAATTACTTGCAATGTCCCCGCTTCCGCTTTCTATATCAGGGTCAGTGACTCTTCTATTCATTGTATCAGTTTACTGCTGCAGACAAAAATAGGTCTGTTAGCGTTATGGTTTTCCTTAAATTTTCAAATTTATAAGATTCTTAAAACAACTAGTTATAGCATACTTTGATTCGATTCAGAAAGAAGGGTTGCAATCCGGTTGAATAAAGGATCTTTACTTTTGAAGTTGCACCAGAAATAGATAACGCAAATCTGTAGTAGTAATACATGAAAAAACGCATTTATATAGTTGTATTCTCGCAAATAATTGAAAGGCTTATAAATGTTAGTAAATCATCTGTTTTAAAAGACAAACATCGTCTTAAATTTTTTCAAAGGTTATATTGGAAGTTATCTGTTGTTCATGCTTTTAGCAATTACAGTGGCATCATTGATTAAGGCAGATTTTTTAAAGGTACCGTGCAATTTTAAAATAAACAAATTTCCTGCAAAACTACATGATAAGTTTTACCAGCCTAAATCTATCTATACTGATTTAAGTGTCCTGCATTTCATTAGTTGAAATTCTGTTTGATCGCTTTATTCATAGAATTTTAGTCCTCCCACTTTTAATGTATACTCCGAGTAAGTACGATTTAATCAAACCGAACTGCTTATGCGCGAATCGATACATTCTGTTGTAATAAATTGAGTCTAGAGGAAGACCGAAGTAAAGTCCTTCATCAAGGTAAGGGTTGTTAGAAAAGAACAAGTCGATCATAACGTCTAACTTTCGAAAAAGAACTGGATGCTGGTTGGATAAAGTGAAAAAAAGGGAACCATACCGTGCAATCTCTGGTCACATGACTATCTAGATTTTCGAAAATGCATGGAAGCTTTAAATCAATATCTGCTGAATTTAAGATAACAAGATATTTTTCTTCATATCACAAATTGGATAAAAAAGTATATTGAAATTATGACCTCCGTTGTATAAAAAAGTGCCCTTCCCCAACCACACACACACACACTCTGAAATAATTATACTGTTTTAACTACTACTTGTACTACCATTTCTTTCGCCTAGGCTGCTGTTGTGTTTGCTGCTTTTACAACAACTTCTACAACGGCAACACAATCATATTATAATGAAATAACAAACACAAACTTAGAAATTTCAACCTAAAAACTTTTGCAATTCGATACATTCTGTATTTTAGATTCTGTCTTCCTATTTGGTAACTGTTGTTTACAAAACAGTGTGGTTAACCCATGTTACTTCTAGCCTCACTTTCAGCTACGCTTCAAGCAAATAATCTATCGATTTAAATTTTCGAAAGGCTGTAAGTCTTTCAACTTTTCGTGGTGTTAAAATATGGTTCATGCTTTGTTTACAAAGGCTATATTTTGTCTTTCATCAATATAGCCATTTTCTCTCCCAAAAACATACATTATAAGACAAGAATATATATGAAAAGGCAATGCCAAGGCATGCCTACTGCGTGGGCCGCTGTATTTTTGCAAGATGTTTGGTCAATGGTATGATCATGTTCCGAAATCAAATTTAGGATAAATAAATATCAATCCGGAAAAATTCGGAACGTACGGACGGACGGACGGACAAAGGCAAATCTATATGACCCCCTTTCTTTTAGTGGTAGGGCATTTATTCATTTTCACTTATATGGCTATTTGCATGTAATATTTTTATCACGTTTGTAAAATAACTATGCACATGCTGTGTTTTGTCTCATAAATTATTTACTGGTATGTCTCTTTTTTCCATGAAAACTGTATTTAGAGATAATAACTATTTCTTTAGAACAAATACCTTTAATAAATCGTTAATACCTTTTGATAAAACAGCTTATGGGTTATAAAATAAACGACGTGGGTCGATCTACTGTTAAAACCACCATTTAAGTGTACATTTTTCCATGCCAATATTCTATATACATGATTTCAGCTATGTTTAAACCTTTTTCTTATAAACATAGATGGCTGATATATCTCAATTCGCTAGTTACTCTGCTATTCATTGCACCAAAAGCACATATATATTTTCAGGAATCAACATTCATATTAAATAGAACATTCCAAATCGCACTGTGGGAGAGAATTAATATGGAGTTAATCGCTAATTTCAAATTTAAGGCCAAGAAAACGGCGACAGCGCATAGCTACCAATGTTGACCATGAATATGAAACGTGCAAATCAGACTCTCAACAAGTATGTTTCAAGCACGCCAATATACCATAACAACACACAAATAAAATTTCTATGGTTTTGAATATTGACATACCGACGTATATGCACTATGTGACTACTTTTCTGCTTTATAATCACATATGCTATATGCAGAATACGGCGATAGCGCTTAGCCACCAGTGTTGACCATGAACATAGAACGTGCAATACACACACTCAGTCACGGAATTATACAGGTTTACTTGTATAAATCCGTGACTCAATAAAGTATGTTTCATGCACGCCTATATACCATGGCCATACACTGATAACATTGTAAACAGTTTGAATATCTACATACCAACACATATTATCATGCAAATTCATGAGCGAGTACCATTTACAGCCAGGCATGGTCATAATAACGATGTATATATAATGTTAGACAAGTTGAGTATTTATTTACATCGCGGACAACGCAGTTATAGTCGCCCCACTGAAGTGGGGCTGAAATGGGATATTTTTCTGTAAATGGAGGGGCACGTGACTTATGGTGTTTTTTTTTTCAAAATTATTCGATGCAAAATAATTTTACCTCTTTACAATAAAGTTTTGCAAAGAAATATTTGTAGTATGTTTTTATTGTTTGATTTTTTAAAAAATTTTTTTTTAATTTATTCCCTTATGTGGTGCACGATTTCAAACGGTCAGTGTCTATTTTGACTAATAAAATATTTGAAACTAGTCTACGGAATTCTTTTTTTAGGCTTCCCTACTTTGAGTTTAAATGAGTCTATAAAAGCAGTTAAAGACAGTATCCCCGATAGCAGAGTGGGTATAGGCAATGGTCTTAGAACACTGTTTCGATGTCTCAGCTTTGGTTCGCGGCTCGGCCGAACCTATACTTTTTATCAATCCTTCTTTTTAGATCATGGTGTACGTATCGAGAGAAAGAAAGGGTAATTTTAGTACTTTTAGTTTGATACAGTCGTTCAAAATTGTTATATTTATTGAGTAAAAAGGTTCCAGTATCACGTCATAGAAATTAATACGTCTACAAGCGGAATCACTTTATAAGGTAACTAAAGCCATAGTCACAGGATAAAAAAACATACATTTCCTTCGCTCTTGTTTAATTCTTTAGCGACGACCTTTGATGCTTTGCATCAATACTTTTCTTGTATTTTCTTTAGTAGCATATTATATAGTTTTAAGTCAATAAACATACATACGCCCAATTGAACTCTACGTGGGGTTTTTATGGAAATGAGGAATCAGTGTGATTATCGAAATATGTTGTTTTTATTATTTTCGTGTGAGCTTAATTTTAACGTAAAAGGAGTCAGCCAATTTCATAAGTTCATTCATTCATTTGAGATGATATTTGTGTTTATTTTTATAATTAAGACATACAAGTGACCTTAACGCTTAAAAATTGTGTAAGAAGAATAGAAGTTGACTTAATAATTTCGAAATTCGTTTATAAACATACTTTAACATGTAGGTTTATTTTATCATGAACTAAAAATAAAGTTTATTGCTTACAGCATGTTTAAACTTTCTGTCACGCATTGTTATAGTAGGTGGGTCCTAGAGAGTTATCATCGCCATTTATTTTGCAAGTTCAATTAAACGCCTAGCTATGTGTTAAATTATTGTAAGTATTTGTTTTACAAATAAGATACGTTAAGATATAACTTAACCCTAGGTTTAGTTCTCAATACGTCAATGTTCATACCTCAAAAATTGTTTAGATACGTATCCTTTATATATCAATACACATATGCATGTATAATGCAATACCAGCTTATTTTACGTGAGAAGCGCTAGATTGATATGATCGCCTTATGACTAATGCGAATTTGTTAATTGTTAGTTATTCAGGCCTTTCTATTTTTTAATTGTATTAATAGACTTTCGTGGTATATTTTATCACAATATGATTGTAGGAAATAACGAACTTCAGCCGTATGCATACAAGTTGTTAATGCAACCCGGTTTCACAACTAAGCAAAAGAGAATACCTTTAAATGTATATTCTTAAACTCAAGAGTCAATAATTGGATTTTTTGCAAGTCAAACGAGCTGTATTTAGCAATATTTGGACTCTAAAAATGTGTCCCGCGCTACTATAAATACGAGAAACACAATAACAAACTGAAAATGTAGTATTTATCAGCACATCATCATTGATTACATTCTGAACGCTGTTGAAACAAACCAGGACCCCTCAGACATAATTGGATGCTGCTTATCTACACATTTATATGCACGCAAGCGCATGACATCGCATGAATGGTGGCACACATTGAACAGTACACATTAATCAAACCACATCAGAAGACGTGATCGTGACATAAATCGAGGGCATCAGATATACCTTCCAAGCTGCGGAATGTAAACAATACCTTAGACTCTATGATAGTAATATAAGACGTTAACACATTTATCTATAGATTACAAATAGTAAATGGAATTTGACATAGAAAAACTAGTCATGTTCAGCGACAGTTTTTATTCATGAGTATGCGCACTTGCAATAAATAATGTGATTTCAACATGTTTTAGCTTAAATATGGCTAACACACATAATACTCTGACATAGGCTGCAGAGATAGAGAATACAACACATGCACGATATTACCTTCAAATCAACCTTAATAATCTAAATCTTTCGAACATAGTTGTGTTTCTATTATCATCTGTTTAATAATATTTGTTTTGTGTGTCCTTGCATTAAATGCGAAAGTCTGTTTTCAAGGAATCGGTATTCGAATTCAATACTATCTCACTATTGTATAAACCTTTCAGACCTTTTAAAACTGGTTTAACGCGTCGCCTTCTTAAAACTGCAATGAGCATGTCAGTTTTCAAGAAATCGAATTCTACTTTGAATTGAAAATATACACTGGACATCTGTTGTTTGTCAAAAAGTTCTGAAAGTTTACCGCGGTTCAAGGGATTGAAAAATACCTCCCAGGTATTTGATATCATTGGACCTTAACATATTATACGGTCAGTAATGGCGGTCGTTTTCCAATCTGAATCTATTTTGTGTATGAGGTAATAAACGTCAACACGCCAAATGGAACATGGCGTGAGCCTTTATGTGAATCATAGTTCAATGTGAACATTACAATACTTTATTTTGCAACAAGCGAACTGGGATAAGCTTACTTTTAACTGAAAATGAGTCAATAAATTTAAAAAAAGACGTTTATTCAGTTGCTCAAGATGACCTTATGAAATTGTTATTCTGGTTTGGTAATCGAAGACATATTAATGATGGGCTTGCTATAACGCTTACCAAAAGTGTTTTGTAGTTGCCTTAACTTTTTCGATAATCAAGTACCTTAACATATATATACTTTAACATATAATTTAAACAACTGAACAAATGAATATGCAACTTAACTATGAACCAAGGTTGTAAAAAGTAAGGTCAATGTGAGTATTGACCATGGTACTGATCTATACCGATTTTAACCGGTCAATACTGGTGAATAGTGGTCCATACAGGTTAATTAAAATCAGACACACTTAGCACTTAAACATTCATTAAATGTATCCCTTACATACTCTAAGGTGAGTGCACCAGATCAAAATGTTATTCTCTGCGTGGTATTTTTAAAACTCACTAGAATAAATCTAGTTTTGTTTTTCAGATCTATCAAATGAGGACCTCGTTAATTGTTTCCGTCACATGATGTGTGAGGGTCGGGGATATCCCTCTCCAACCTCAGAATTACATTTTACATATGACAGTATATGTTTCCATCTGTAAACTGTGACCACAGCATATTTATGCATTCAATTGGTTGAAAACATATTACGACGAAGACAGGACACAATAAATATTTACAAAACTTAAAAAAAAGACAAACTGGCTAAGAAGTCTTATATACTTATATGGATATATTTATCCGAAATTTAACACTTAGGAACAAAGGCAAAAAAAGAATACTAACGACCCTCAAAGATAGCCTTTAAAAGGTACTAATCTTTTTTGAATGTTTCTAATTAATTTATTTCTACTGCAACTTTTCAAGTGGCCAGACTGAAAGTCTATATAATATTTTTCTGAATTGATAGATGGAACAGTGTTTTTTGTTTCGTCATAGAAAACTTTACATTTATCAAAAATAATATTAGATTATTGGCACTGACACATATATTTGTATCTCCAAATAAAAGTTTTTAAGATTTATATCATAAAGTTTGCAATGTAGCAAACGTCTTTCAATAGCATTTCTGCTAAATTGACATTCACAAAATAAATATAAGTGTATCTGGTTTGTGTTTACAAAAAGAATACAAATGATTATCACCTAAATCTAATGTATGCATATAAAAGTTTGTTCCTAGAATTATGTATATAGGTCTACATTGAAACCATTGAATCTTTGTATCATTTGTTACATTGAAAATATCGTATTCCATTCTCTGAGAGGAAAATAATGATGAAGTTTTTCATGCCATTTATTGATACAAGCAGCTGGATTTAAAATGATATACATTGATTTAGCACCTTTCGCGTCTTTAAGCAGTAAAACAATATATGGGGGACAGAAAGCAGAAAGGTATGTTAACAGAATTTGCATCACAAGTCTTAATTTCTGTTTTTCGAAAACTTTTTGACGGCCATATTTTGCAAGCCATAGCGTTGATCAAAGTTCTCATGATTTTGTACTCTTTTTTATTATAAACGAGATCTCCTAGACAATGAATTACAGATTTAAAGTAAGGATTTAAAAATACACGCTGATACCCAACAAGTACTAGGAGATTATATAAAGGAGGATAGTACAAAAAAAACATCTTTGGCAAAAGTATGTTTCTGCATATTTATTCAAAGGATTAAAATGTTCCTTTCCAGAGGGTATCTTTAAGAGGTGTTGATATTATTTTGACATAGTTTGCTATCGTTCATAATTTTTACTTATCAAAATTATTCAAGGCCAATTTCTATGGTTTATTAATATTCTCCTCGTCAAGGTACTTTTAATGTTTTGATATATGCCTTTAAATTTATCATGTTGAGTCATTCTCAAACGTTACTATAACCGATGTTTAAGTTTGTGTTTTGTTCCAAATAAGATCGAAAAATGTACTATTCTGATTTTCAATTCTTTCAAAACAAAATTTTCCAAATAGGTGTTGAAAGTCTTCGACTCCAGTTCTTGATAACATTTTTTGTTGTCCGGTACGAACAACATTATAACCGGTTTTTAGAAATCACGTTTCTTTTTACGTTCGGAAGTTTTACCTCCGGTATCAATCCACGGAAAGTAGGCCAGGTTTTATGAATGGCGAAAGGATATACATGTGTAATCAAAACTGTCTATGCGTGATAAATCACAGCTTTTAGTATATATCATATTTGTTATAGTACTGCATATTATTCAACTTTACCATGTTGTTTACTTCAGTTTTTCCATTAATGCAGTTTAAAATATTTTTTAAACAATTACATCTTATATAATTTATGCGTGGCAAGTTTAAAGGTGCTTAAAATCAAATGATGGCAGATGTAGATTTACCAGTGACGCGGTGTAGCAGTCTGCAAAGGATGTGAAATTAAGCAACGTCCGTCGCGGTTGCTGGCTGGCTGAGTGACCGCGTGGTATCTAATCCCGGTTGGAGTAATCATTTTACTTTTCCTATGTTTTATTTTTTTATATCTGCATTTTGTTTATTTTTTTTTCATTACTTCTTTTTGATTTTTTGGTGATTATATCGTGCACATCAGGTTTATAAGGTTTAGTTTTCTGTAAAAGCAACATGTATCCAAAAAGTTTAGCCACAATTTTTGCTTGGCACAGCTTTTGTATATCCATGTTTTCAACTATATTGGCATAATTTATGACACTTTCTATCGTCTGCATAATAATAGATTTTAGCTCGACCGGTCCGAAGGACCAAACGAGGTTACAAATGTGGTGTCTGGCCTTCCTTTCTTCAGTAAACAATTTCTTTAAACAACATCTCCGAAATTACGGAACAGAATTTGACAAAATTTCACATGGAGAATCCTTGGATAGTACCGGTTATATATATGTTGTACAGAAACTGTTAAATAACCTATAGTTATTGTCAACAGTATGGATATCTGTATCATTCTAAAGTACATACAAGAACAAATATCATTCGAATAACAGTAGTTCCTCATACTTCATCAATATAAAGTATGGAGAATGAACACATTTGTGAATCATCTGTATATACTTATAATTCAGTGCGTAAACATACATTAGTTGTTTATATTATGTAGATCTACTGAACTGTTTTTGACGATGCACTATCAGAGATGTAGAATACATGTCTATGGCACTATGTATAATTCGAAATAAAGTATATTTTCTGTTCTGCTCTGTATAAAATATGTTATGGCGATGTAAATATAAAACATATGTTCTGTTCTATTCTTCACTGCGTAATTCAATACAGTTTTTTTTTGTTCGGTGTATCTAAAGGTTTATAATAAGTGAAATGACCAGTCAAGTCGATTTTTACTAACATATTTAAATAAAACTACAGCAAATAGAAAGGAATTTCTAGAGCAAACAAATTAAAGTTACATGTGATCGACACTTTAGGAGATTCTTCCTTTATAGAGTCATGTTGATGTACACGTAAAAAAGTGGATATCAATTCACAAAATGAATAAAATTTATAAATGGAAGATTCGGGTTTGACTCTCACTGCACAATTCCTCGAAATAATGGACTGTAGGACAGCATCTGCAGATAATTTATAATCATGTGACTGTCATGATTAATTTTATCTACGAAATAATTAATTTATTTAAATTCTGACATTTGCAAGCTTGTGGATATGTGTAAAAATATGTTTGTGTTAATGTTGGTACTACACACAAATGCCCTCTAAAATTTTCACACCTTAAAACATTCGGGCCCATTCCACTGACGTTATGGAAATGGACACTTCCTCTCCTCAAATCCTCGTTAGCCACTCTTTAAATCCTCGTTAGCCACACTTTACACTGTGTTATGTCTTATGGGAATGTGTTGAAAATTTGTGTGTAATAACTGAACTACAGTACGTGAATTGGTCACTACACTTTGGTAAGACAATAAGGTTTGCCGTTGTGGTTATTTCTTGATGTGCCTAGTTGACGTCATACTTACATTTTTATTTTTGTTAAAGTACTTCAAATGGATAATCAGTGTCCGGTAGAACTATTTCGCTTCGTGCCTGTTTTTTTGTTTTTTATTTTTTGTTTGTTAATAAAGTCGCCTCCCATTTTACTCATCAGGCAAATACCTCTG
>JAULCC010622690.1:0-10205 GCA_032358795.1 Nuttallia obscurata
CGCATGCCCAGAGATATATGACGTCATAATATCTCTGGTCATGCATATTCATCAGCCTCCATGTGTCAAGACCAACACCCCTTTCAACTTCAGTCCCTCTCATTTTTACCATTGTATTAAATTTAACGAAATTCCATCCAGTTAGTAACAATGCGTATTCAGCTTTCTGAAATCTATGACAGTGTCAATTTTAAATAAATCGAAGGCCATTATTCTTGAATGCTTGAAGTGATTTGGCTGATAAGTTAAGCTGACCGAGATATTATACAACAAATATTATCAAAAAGTTTGGTTAAAATCGGTTGAGAAATGTTCAAGATAGAGAGCAGATAAAGCTAAATTGGCCTTGTTTATCTCTCTGAAATCAATGACCATTCCAATTTTTGCTAATACAAGGGCCATAATTCTTTGTTTCTTTGAAAGTTTGGTGATAATTTGGATAAAAGATGTTCAAGCTAGAGACGGACAACGCTTTTCCTTATTAAGTCCTGTTTAGTCTATGCCAAATCCTAAAATTGTCAATTCTTACTAATTCAAGGGTCATAATTCTGAAGTGCTTAAAGCAATTCGGCTGGTTATCGAACCTGACCGAGATATTATATTACTAAAATTTTCAAAACTTTTGGTGGAAATTGGAAGAGAAATGGTCAAGTAAGAGAGCGGACAAAGCTTAATTGGCCTTGTTAATCACTCTGATGTTTTTACAAATTCAAAGGCATAACTCTGGAGTGTTTCATAGGATTTGGCTGATTATCGAACAGGACAGAGACACATTTTCAGATAGTTTGCTGGAAATTAGATGAGAAATGTTCAAGTTAAGGAGCAGACGAAGCTTTTGCTTACTGAGTCCTCTGTAATCTACATCTTATTCTAAATTTGTCAATTTTTACTAATTCAAGTGCAAATTACTCAGAAGAGCTTAAAGCGATTTGGCTGGTTATCGAACTTGACCGAGATATTTAACCAGCACACATTTTCAGCAAGTTTGGTGGAAACTGGATGAAAAATGTCCAAGTAAGAGAACGGACAAAACCATAGCTTATTTAATAGCTTAATTTAGAGAGCAAAAAACATTGAAATCCAACATGGGTGTTCCCATAATATTTAAAGGCTTGTAACTTTACTACTGTATGCGTAGCTTTCATGGTTTGATTTATTTATTATATTGTAGGATAGTGGGCGGCCGAAGACGCTGTGCAAAATAAAACAAACTTCTCAGGAAAAAAACCCCGTTAAGTTTACAAGATTTTAATTTTCACAAACAATTTGTCTGTTTATTTGTTCCTTTACATATGTTAATAATGTGTCTTGTTCATTCTAAATAGATGTGTTATCCAATGATGAAGACTAATCACCGTGATCGCTCGACAATTTAGTTAGCCTTCACCTATACTGGGGATACATGCAGTTTAAAAATAAATGAACATTTTAAACTATTCACATATTGGGCTGAATTATGTGGGTAAAACAAATCTCATGTCGATATAGAGTTCTAATTGTTCTAAAATGTTTACAAAAGAACATGATGAAAGACGTTGTCCAGCATATTTCCATTCTTCATATTGAACTAATCGCTTTGCCCATACATTGTACGTGTTACGTGCATAGACAGCTGTAATCAACAGTTATATCTTAGACTGGACCACATGTAATGCGGTTCTGTTCAAAATCATTCCAAATGGAGATTATTTAAAGCAAGATTACACTCAAACTGAGTGTGAAAAGTGCTAATTTGGGAAAACGCTTCACACTGCAGCACAATTGCTTGTATACGGCTGATCCCGAAGTCCGTATAAATTGCTCATAGATTATTTATTTCATTTCCATTTTCCTGAAAATGTATTATCAAAAATATCAATTTAATTGCAGATAAAAATAGGGCTAAATAAAAATCGGCCGACTATAGCAATAATTAATTGTATGCAAGGCAACGCAACAGACCCTAGTCGGCGTACCAAAGTGTGTATATTTATTATTATTCGTTCACCATAGGTGATGTCATTTGGCCGGATCGCCTCAGCAAGCCGATATTACGATAGGAGTTTACTTGAAAAACAACGAAAAACAAGCTAAAACTCCGAACACTTCCGAAACGTCAAAGCCGTCTGGCTTCTAGTTTCAAGAGGTTGTATTTAATAAAAACTGGAGACCAAGAATAACGTTACCGTAAATCAACCAATAGAACCCCGCATTCAAAGCAGACATTTGTCCCAGTATTCGGAGGCCATTATCATAATGACGCAAAGGAATTACATTCATTTCGTATTAAAACCATTTCGTACTTTCCACTTCGTACCACAAATGTACCATTTCGTACCATGATATTAATCACTTCGTACCATATATGTACCATTTCGTACCATAATTTGACCACTTCGTACCATACCTAGTACTATAGATAAATTATAACCAAAGCGAAAGTTTAAAGGTTGTTAAAAAACACGTATATATTCAACCCTTGGTCATAGAAAGTTTCAAACCTTTTTGTTTATTTATTTTATCAAAATTATCCTTTTTTCGAGAAAAAAATCATTATTTGTCGGACTACAAACAATTCAACCAATATAAACAATGATTTTTAACAAAATAAAGTTTACTCTTTATAACCGAACACTTTCAAAACTGTGTTAACCCTCAAAAGAATCAGGTCAAAGATCAAAGATACTCTTATACATGTATTATTGACAAGGGGACTTTTCTATTGCTTGCAGCACTTATACCGTACATATTTACATATATCATTACACAAGGTAGTGCTAGCAAATTTGAGAATATGCTTCAGAAATGTTTGAAGTTTCACAACATAATGACTTTAGCAAACGACTCTATTTAAAGGCTCTATTTACTACTCTATTTATCACAATTGTTTGCGTGTATTTCTATTCTCATGGAGTAGTTGTTCTTTCTTTACTGTGTGCTCTCCTAAATGGCTTTGCTAATTTCAAAAAGCTTTACAAAAAATGGTTTTTGGGTGGCCCTCTTTCAAAGTTTTTTTTAAAGAATTTGATTCCATCCATAACTCTGGTAGCCATGGCAACAGAAAGGAAATCTTTTAAACATCTTCTTCACAATTAGTGGCCAGATTTGAAACTAATTTGGCAGCAGTGTTCTTTAGGTGACTCACTACAAATATAGTTCAAATAATTTTGATCAGTTAAAAAAATGGCCACCAGGGCGCGGAATCAGTTTTCCTTGTATGTATATAGTGAAAACAAACTGTTTTCTTCTCCAAAACTAGTGGCTAGATTTGAAAATGATTTGACATAAATGTGCATTTGATGACATCATTAATCTTCTCTTCTAAAACTATAACTACAAGAGCTAAGATATTGTAAGATTTATATGGGGAAATTTCTTCCCTGTATTTTATATAAACAACATGGCTGTAGTCTTCAGGTGAGCACCTTCTCAAGTATAATTATGCAAGTTATAATGAATCGTGATATGCTATAATGTATGAAATATCAAATGTTTGCACTTTCATGCTTTGTTTATTGTTTTATTGATAAATGTAGAATATTTTAGCACTCTATGTTAGATTTGATCTGGTTGATGGGGCTTTTTTGATTTAGACATTACCATGGCTACTTGTACTACTACATTTTGGAGTTTTATTGTATTTACACATATTTAACACAAAGACTTTGTGACTTTGTAGAGAAAAAGTAAGTTTAATTTTGCGAATGAACAGTTTAGGCATAGTCTTAATTTATAGAAGTTCGCTTGCTGAAATGCACAAACCAACGTTTTTTTGGTTCTTTACGAAGTTTGATTATTTAAAAGTATAAAAATAGCCTTGGTACCCTACTTTTGTTTCGTACCATATAATTTAGTATTGTACACAGTATAAATATTTGAAGTTTAAAAAATAGTCCATACAAACAAATTTTGAATGTTTTCTTCAATCATGGATAGGATTGTCATCCTTTATTTCATACATTTTGTCATGAATAGTCTTGTTTTTTCTAAAGGACATACATTTAAACAGATATTGTGCTTTACAGCCGTTTATTACTATGCTCCAATAAAATAAATACATAGAAATAGGTTAGTTGTGCCTCTGTTAGAACACATACAAATGATATTCTCTTTAGTAATCATTCGCCTAAAAGGGCCTTACGGTTGGGTCAAACAATGGATTATAACCCCGGAACAAGCCAGGTGGCCCATAGTTTTGATTATGTCATTTTGTTTTGTAAGGATTGATCGTGATGTTTGCAAAATATAAAAGAAATCTGTCCGTTAGAACTTATTGTGATATACGCCTTTTAAGTCGTTTGATGACTAAACAGTTCACGATAAGTGACATCCCATTTTCTTAAATTTCAGGTGCTTTCGTGATTTCATGGACACCATATTCCGTTGTGTCTCTCTGCTCCGTGTTTGGTGATGCCAAATCTATACCAGTGGGTGCGATTCTAGCCCCCGCATTGATAGCCAAATCTAGCGTCATATGGAACATGATGATCTATTTAGCGAGGCATAAAGAATTCCGCGACAGCTGTATTTGTACGTTATTGTTTTGCTCAAACAAGCCTAAACACACTTCAGAAGTTAGACACATTAGTAACAGCCGACTAAAGAAAATCATGTCATCGCATACAATGGCCAAAAATGTGATAACTACGTCATTGGAACGCAGTCACTCGGAAAGTAACGTCAATAAAATAAATGACGCCAATGCTATAAATAGTGAGGAAAGTAGCTCGATTCATTTTACTGAAAATTCGTTAGGCATCCGTGTTAATTGTGATAAGGAGCTAGTTGACAGTAATGGATGAGATAAATGGTTTAAGGTATTGTACTGTCAGGAACGCCAAATCTACTTAAATGGAAATATTTGTTGACCTCTTCAAATCAATTATCTCACTAATTGAATAGTTGAACTTTCCAAATGATTTGTTGAAATCAATATATAATTGTTGATATCAACAATTGAAGTAGTGATCTCAATAATTGAAGTGTTGATATCAACAATTAAATTGTTACTATCATTAATTCAGTTGTTCATCTCTCCAACTGAATTTTTTATCTCGAAGATAAAGCCCGGACACAGAACTACGGACAGAGACGGACAGATGGATGGACTCGTGCAAACTCATTGTCACCAAACCGGTCTCCGACCGATAGGGGACTTATTATCATAGAGGTATACATCTGTTAAAGTTCTGCGTCTAATTAAAGCAATATATTAAAGTATAAACATGTCTGTAAAAGCTATTTATTTCACTAGTAGTCTCATTGCTATGTTTTCTATTTAAATCGACTATTCTTTGTACAGTCTGAGCCATTTTGGTCACCCGTTAGTCGGCAGCGTCATTGTCGTTGGCGTTGACGTCGGTGTCGACGTTAAATGACAAAACTGGTCTGGAACGTAATTCCTAAAGTTTTAAAGGTATTTCAATGTTGGTTAGAGGGCGAACAGACAGGGTGTAATGGTAAAAACTGCAGTATTTGTGGAGTTATTCTTCTACCTTAATGCTTGTCCCGAAAATAACTCCTCAAGTTAAGAAGATATACAACTGATCTTTCTATATGTGTCTAGAGGATGAGCAGAGGAAGAACAATGGTAAAGGACGGTAACTCTGTTCTCAGCATAAGTAAGTGTTACCTATTAAATTCCCGGGCTTAATTCCGAATAAATTGAAACATTCAACTGATTTTTTTAAGTGTTAAGAAAGCGGAGACTAACTGAAGTTAATTGGTAAAGCAATATAGCTCATACTACAATTTGTTTAGAGCCTTCCCCCTTTTTTCACTTTTCTTCCTAATGTATTAATATATCCAACAGTTATATTACATATTTGGTTAATGAAAAAAGACAGAAGGATTAGTATTTAAGAACTCTTAGAACTGTAACTCTGTCTTCCATCATATGATGTTGGAGTTACCCCAACTTATTCGCTTTTTGTTGTTTTTGTCAATTGCTTAACATTAAAGAATTTCAAATTTAAATATATACATGTACACATGCTTATGTAAGAGAGAGAGAGAGAGAGAGAGAGAGAGAGAGAGAGAGAGAGAGAGAGCATGTTAGAGTAGTAGATGTGTAGTTCTTTGCTTTTTTACCGTCGTTTACTTTGTTTTCTTTTTTCATTTAGTATGACTTAATCGATTAAAAATAACTCTTTAACATATAGCAAGCATGTTGTTTTCTGACAGCTCTATCACAGTCGATCGTGTTGTTTTCTGACAGCTCTATCATAGCCGTGCTTGGTGTGTTTTGACAGCGTGTTGTTTTCTGACAGCTCTATCATAGTCGGACTTGATGTTTTCTTACAGCGTGCTATTTTCTGACAACTCTATTATAGTCGGGCTTGTTTTACAGCTCTATCATAGTCGAGCGTGTTGTTTTCTGACAGCTCTTTCAAAGTCGAGCGTGTTGTTTTCTGACAGCTATATCATTGTTGAGCGTGTTGTTTTCTGACAGCTCTTTCAAAGTCGAGCGTGTTGTTTTCTGACAGCTATATCATTGTCGAACGTGTTGTTTTCTGACGGCTATATGATATATGAGCGTGTTGTTTTCTGACAACTATATCAAAGTCGAGTGTCTTGTTTTCTGACAGCTCTATTATAGTCGAGCAAGTTATTTTCTGACAGCTTTATCATAGTCAAGTGTGTTGTTTTCTGCAAGCTCTATCATTGTCAAGGGTGTTGTTTTCTGACAGCTATACCATAGTCGAGCGTGTTGTTTACTGACAGCTCTATCATAGTCGGACTTGATGTTTTCTGACAGCTGACTTCTGACAGCGCTATCATAGGCGGGCTTGATGTTTTCTGACAGCGTGTTGTTTCCTGAAAGCTCTTTCATAATGGGCTTAATGTTTTCTGACAGCGTATATTTTCTGACAGCTGTATCAAAGTCGAGCGTGTTGTTTTCTGACAGCTCTATCATAGACTGCGGTGATTATTTCTGAAATGTATATCATATTCGAGCGTGTTGTTTTCTGACAGCTATATAATAGTCGAGAGTGTTGTTTTCTGACAGCTATATCATAGTCGAGCGTGTTGTTTTTTGACAGCTATATCATAGTCGAGTGTGTTGTTTTTTGACACCTATATCATAGTCGAGCGTGTTGTTTTCTGAAAACTTATTCATAGTCAAGTGTGTTGTTTTCTGACACCTCTATCATAGTCGAGCGTGTAGTTTTCTGACACCTATATCATAGTTGGGCGTGTTGTTTACTGACAGCTATATCATCGTAAAGCGTGAATTTTTCTGACAGCTCTATCATAGTCGAGTGTGTTGTTATTTGACAGCTCTATCATAATTGTGCGTGTTGTTATCTGACAGCTCTATCATAATTGTGCGTGTTGTTTTCTGACAGCTATATCACAGGCGAGTGTGTTGTTTTCTGACACCTATATCATAGTCGAGCGTTTTGTTTTCTGAAAACTTATTCATAGTCAAGTGTGTTGTTTTCTGACACCTCTCTCATAGTCGAGCGTGTAGTTTTCTGACACTTATATCATAGTTGGGCGTGTTGTTTACTGACAGCTATATCATCGTAAAGCGTGAATTTTTCTGACAGCTCTATCATAGTCGAGTGTGTTGTTATTTGACAGCTCTATCATAATTGTGCGTGTTGTTATCTGACAGCTCTATCATAATTGTGCGTGTTGTTTTCTGACAGCTATATCACAGGCGAGTGTGTTGTTTTCTGACAGTTTATCATAGTCGAGCGTTTTGTTTTCTGACACCTACATCATAGGCGAGCATGTTGTTTTCTGACACCTACATCATAGGCGAGCGTGTTGTTTTCTGACATCTATATCATAGGCGAGTGTGTTGTTTTCTGACAGTTTATCATAGACGAGCGTTTTGTTTTCTGACAGCTTTTGCTCTAAGTGATATCGAAGTATGTCTGCCTAATGATATAAACAGCAGATTCACACTTAATGACATTAATCTGAATATGTTGTTATTTGCTGATAATGAAGTTGGCTCGAGTCAACTATATTTATGGAACTGTCTTATGTTAACAAATCATATGCTATTTGGTTCATTGTATTCATGATGGGTCAAATATGTATGCTGTCCTTCTAAGTATTGTTATATTTGGTTATTTATGTATGCTATTTAGTTCTTCTTATAGTTTGTTCAGTTACATGATTATCATGTTCGGTTGATAACAATTATGCTGTGTTAAATAGTAATGATGATCTGTTATGATGTTTGGTTGAAGTTCAATTATGTTCGGTTCTTTCGCTATTGTGTTGGGCTCGAATTTCAAAGTATCATTCTGTTGTGTCATCTCGATATGTTGTTTGGTTCGTTCAATGTTATGTTCATGAGCTTCCCTTATATTCGTCATTTATCGTTTTCAACCGTGCTCTTCGGTAACGAATTTCCGCCAGCTGGAAAATTTCCGTAGTAGCTCTGTATTTATAGTTATATTTATAATAATAATCAGATTCGCGAATAATTTATATACGATCACATTCGAGTCATCCGAATGATCTTATCAACATAACGCTGAATGAACCGATTTGTTTATTATATTTGTTTTTTTTTATTTGGAATTTAACGTCGCTTTAACAGTATTTCAGTCATATCGCGACGTCAACCGCATTACAGGTGGAGGAAGACCCCGGGGACCTCTGTTCACCATTTGAGGCACACAGCGCACTCGGGTAGAACCACCGACTTACCGCAAGTCAGCTGGAAGGCTTCCTCACTTGTAAAATCCAAAGTGCCCAGACCGGGATTCGAACCCACAGCGGTGAGGGGCTGAGCGATTGCAAGTCAACGACTATAACCACTCGGCCACGGAGGTCATTAAGAATGAACCGAACAACAAACATGTATCTAGATGACACAAAATAATGATATTAGGAATTCGAACATCATATAACGTAAATCATACCAATAATCATTTTAACTCAACCGAACACAAATTTAAAGTAGCCGAAGACAATGTATTGATAACCGAATATCATAACTACACTTTGTGTAGACCAAATGATAATTAGATACAACCCATTATAAAGGCATTGTAACAGAATATAATGTAAAATACACCGAATATCCTTACAAGTTAACGTAATATAATACGACAATAACTGAACATCACGTTCTACTAACCTGTCGTAATACTATATGAACTGATTTAAATGACAATCGAACCAGACATCATGCACTGCATTTCTGTCGACACAATAATATTTTAAGTAAAACCTTAAGCAAATATAAAGCTGGTGCTCATCAATATAACTTAATGGCGAACAAACACAATAATAAATGAACCGAACAAAATTGAACTTCAACCAAACATCATACAAATGTAACAGAACATCATTACTATTTAACGCAACATAATTGTTATCAACCGAACATGATAATCAGAATAAATGAATGAAATAAGAAATAACTAGACATCTATGGAAACGTATAGTGTACACCCAGATGATGTGTTTATAGCATATTTTCCGAGTTGCAGTAAGTCGACATGTCCACATATAAAGCACCAAGATGTCAAGAGATATGACGACATACCTATTAACAACACGTCATGTTGTCAAAAGAGAAGTGAACTTGCCGTGTTAAATTACGCGACAAAATCACATTTTCTGTAAATCGACATATACTAACACAACAAGACAACATAACTTATTTCGACAGAGAGTGTAAATCTATCGTGCACAAAATGGTTTAATCTTTCCAACATAAAGTTTCGCGAATACTCGATATTTTCTTCAATCCGACATGTACAAACACAACAAGACAACATAACTCATTTCGACGTAGAGTGTTAATGTAGCATTGTGCACATAATAACTTAAATTGGCCACTCAATTTTTCAAGGCCAACGCCATCTAATTCCGAGTTTGACAAACCCCTAAAAAAACATGCTGCTACTAAAACAACTACCACTACTTTTACTATTACGTGTACAGTACTACTATTTTTACTTCTGCTACTACTACTGCTGATGATGCTACTGATGATGCTGATGACATTGCTGCTGCTACTACTACTTCTACCAACACTACTACTAAGGAGATTTTCAAAGATTTCCATATACACCTTATGACAAACACATGTGCCCTGTAGTGCGTCCAATATTGACTTCATGGGGCATAATTAGAACACACTTGATAGAGGACCACTAGACAATGCTATATACCACATATGAAAGACCTGAACCTTATGGCTCTGGAGAAGATTTTCAAGGTGTTTCCTATACAAGTCTATGAAAAACAAT
>JAULCC010622712.1:0-10205 GCA_032358795.1 Nuttallia obscurata
AGCAAGCACGGTTTCGTAAATGGCGAGGGTTACGCTATGTCTTTAATTGCGAATAAATTCATAAATCGACAAAACTTGGTTAATATTTTAGCGGCTATGATTAATTTTAAACCAAATCAACCAAGAAATGACAAAAACCAAACCGTTATAATTGATCTTTAAACTTTAACATTGTTTGAAAACAGATGTGTTATGTTGTGACTACATCCACCAAAACCTGTATTAGTGTTTCTGTTCACAAAGTTTTCATCAGCCAGAGGGGGACACTCCTTCCAACACCTACCCCAATCGACAAAATAAAGTTATGACCATGCTGTGCCCCTGACAAAATATCCATACAATAAAAGATATCCACTGAATTTTTTTTTATTGTCTCAGATCTACAGTAAGATAAATTGAAATTGAAAAAAACTTGTAGAAGTTTGAAATAGAAGCAATCCTCATATTTCAATTTGCTTTACCTTAATTAAGAGCCAATGAGTTTTTTGCTTGGTTGTGCTCGCTAGTAGTATTGAATTTGTTTCAAATCCCAGCAGTTGGATTCTTGTCCATACATTATGCAGAAAATCTCTCTGTTTCATGTTTGAAATAATTGAAGTTCTTGTAAAAAAGTCTTAGTTTATTCAGCAATAATGATATGTGTTTTTCGATTATTTGCCTTCAATTCATCCGACAGGTATGCTTAGAGCAGTTTGGAAATTTTTTCCAGAAAATAACTTTAAAGTCATAAGGCTGGGTATCTAAGTGTGCAAAATAAATTGAAAGCCAAAGTGTAGCAGTGAAATAACTAAAAAGAGAGTTATAGGAAATTGTAAAACAACATCAAATTGATTGGGTCAACAGTTGCAAATTGGTGTTTCATTGGTGCCATCAACAACATCATAGTGATTGGGTCAACAGTTGCAAATTGGTGTTTTGTTGGTGCCATCAGCAACATCATATTGATTGGGTCAACAGTTGCAAATTGATGTTTTGTTGGTGCCGTCAACAGCATCATATTAATTGGGTCAGCAGTTGCAAATTGGTGCTGTGTTGGTGCCGTCAACAACATCATATAGATTAGGTCAATAGTTGCAAATTGGTGCTTCGTTGGTGCCATCAACAACATCATATTGATTGGGTGAACAGTTGCAAATTGGTGCTTCGTTGGTGCTTTCAACAACATCATATTGATTGGGTCAACAGTTTCAAATTGGTGCTTCGTTGGTGCCATCAGCAACATCATATTGATTGGGTCAGCAGTTGCAAATTGTTGCTTTGTTGGTGCCGTCAACAACATCATATTGATTGGGTCAACAACATCATATTGATTGGGTCAACAGTTGCAAATTTGTGTTTTGTTGGTGCAATCAACAACATCATATTTATTGGGTCAACAATTGCAAATTTGTGTTTTGTTGGTGCAATCAACAACATCATATTTATTGGGTCAACAGTTGCAAATTGGTGTTTCGCTGGTGCCATCTTTTTGCTGGGACTCAAATTACTAAGAGTTGATTAGCTACTTATCTGATAAAATTGTTTTAAGCTCTTTTATCCAGATCAGTATCATAAGTTTCATTATTACCAGTCTATAAACAACTAGCCTTCTATTCTGATGATGACAATCTTGTTATGATGTTGAGGCAGGATTACTAGACTGGGTACATAGACAATAACAGACTGATGTTTGAATAACTGACTGCTTCTTAACAGTGAGATGCTATGCAAAAAAGCAGAGCTGCTGTACAGGTGGACCAGTCTGTATATTTTTTGTCTCAGTGAATTTAAAGGTCCTGTGCCATTTTAAAGTACAAAATTTCAATGTAAAACTAATGACATTTACTGATCTAAATCTATACCATTTGAAGTGTCCGGTTTGTTTTTGGCAAAATTTGGCTGTTTGATCACTGTTTTTATCATATATTTAGTCCAGATTTTTTTGTGTTACCCCAAGTTTTAACTTCATGCAAATAGCTTGACCTTAATGAAATTGACCTGAGTGAATCTATAAATATATGGTCATATTGTCAAGAGTTTTATCAAAAGAAATTGGAATCTTGTTGTGATAGAGTGAAAAATAGCAAATAATACTGTGAAATCTTAGATCACATAGCTACCATGACTTATTGTGTGTAGCGATTTAATATGTTATGTGCTTGGATTTTTCTACTTTCTATTTATGATAAGGCTCAAACACAATTATCCTTTCTCAGAAACATTTTATCACTACTGGAATAGAGATAATATTGTAACTCTTTTAAATAAATTGTATTTTCAAAGAGGCACAGGACTTAAATGTATCTCTGTCCTATGCACTTAGTATCACCAATCAGCATCATTGTCTTGGTCATGCCGTAAAGATTTCAGATGGTTAATTATAATTAAGAACTTTTAGGAAGTATATATCTCAAATTCAGGCTAATGTTTCTTATCAAATTTCTGTTTTAACTACAACTTCCATAGATTTTACAGAATTAAGGAAGATTCTTCTGTCAATGATTCTTAAAGGAATATATCACAATAGTTTGTGTGCAATGTAATAATGCAGATGTATTGCTATTCTCATGGAGTAGTTATTCTTTTTTATTTTTAGCTCTCCTAAAAGGCTTGACCAATTTCAAAAAATATTACAAAAATGTTCCTTGGGTGGTCCTCTTTCAAAGTTGTTCAAAGACATTATCTCATGCAGAACTCTGGTTGCCATGGCAACAGAAAGGAAAAACTTTCAAGATCTCCTCCAAAACTAGTGGCCAGATTTGAAAATAATTTGGCATAAGTGTTCCTTGGATAACATCATTAATCTTCTCCTCTGAAACGATAAATGCTAGAGCTTAGATACTATAAGATTTATAAGGGGAATTTCTTCCCTTTTGTTTATAAAAAAATGGTTATCTTCAAGTGAGGGCAAAAACAAACAACGTTTTTTTTCTTTTCTTTACTAAGTTTGATGATGTAAAGTGAAAAAAATAGCCTGGAAACCCCCAATTTGTTATCTATTCATATTGTTAAGTATTGTATACAGTATAAATACATGAAGTTTAAAAAATTCTGTCCATACAAAACAGATATGGTTGTTTTTCTTCAATCATGGGTCGGATTGTCTCTCTTTTTTCAAGAATTTTGTTATGTATAACATATATTTTTTCTAAAGGACATTAATTCAACCATATTTAATGCTTTACAACAGTTTATTACTATAAAAGTAGTGTATAGAAATAGGTAAGTTATGCAACTGAACAGTTAGAATACCTATTTTAAATGATTTTCTCAATTTAGTGAACATTCGCCTAGATGGGACTTATGGTGGGGTCACACAATGGGTTTTTACCCCAAAACAAGCATGGTGTCCCATACTTTTCTTTATGTCATTTTATTTGGGAAGGATTGATCTTGATATGTGCAAAATTTAAAAGAAATCTATCCCTTAGAACTTATTGTGATATACGCCTTTGAAATAAGTTTGAAATATTGATACGAATACTCAAATGGACTAAGGAAGGTTGGTTAACAAGTCTCAACTTTTATTTAGTCAAAATCTCCTACATGAATTTCTACCAGTATGAATGATAAGATATTAAGTTCTGGATAAATCATGTTTTTAGCATTAAAAAGTACAGCTTCTTAGTAATTCCAGATATTGAAATTTGCATTCTTTGTCAGTAATTGACAATTACTGTTGATCGAATATGTGGTAATAAACATATAATACTGTTAAACAATACCACGTTGTCCAGAATCTGGTCTGTTGAACATATTTGTAAAGGAAGGAAGTGGGAGGAATGGACACATTCACAGACAAAATCCGATAAATTGTCAGAAGTGACAAATGTGGAATAAATTCAGGGGAACAACTGAGAAAGTGGGCAATAAAATATGTAAAAGATGTTGTCTATTTCTGTGTGTGAGGTTATATAATAGCAAAGGCAATCTCAAGAATTTGCATAGATTTGTTAAAGGGAGTTTTCCTTAAATCTGAAATGATTTCAAACTTTCTGAAACTTTAAAATTTACAAGACTTCTTGCAGCATGCATTATTTTTTTGAGATATAAAATAAGTATTTGGTCAAACAATTCATGAATCATTCAAGAACATCAGTTTTGCCATTCAAATTTATGTTTGTATTTGTCGGCATTTTAAAGTTGAAGCCAACAGCAATTAGAATCTATATTTGTTAGCATTCAAGAACTGTAAACATTGATCTGTATTTTAGAATAGTTAAAATTGGTTAATATATTAGATTTGTTTGTTTATTTGGAATTTAACGTGGCTTTAACAGAATTTCAGTCATATCGCGATGTGAAGACCCTGAGGGACCCGTGTACACTATTTCAGGCACAGACCACCAACATACCGCATAATTTATTTGAATTTTAATCGTCAACATTTTAAAACTGTAATCTTCAGGAGTTTGAAGTTGAAATCATCAGTATTTTAGCATTGTAATTATCAGCATTTTGAAAATGTTATCATTGGGAGTTTTGAACTGTATGCTGGCACCTTTATACATACCTGCACTTATCATTAAAGTTAAAAATATTAAAGCTTAAAACAACTTATCTTTTGAAATTCTTACAGTCATGCCTTCTTTAATTTCTTTTTAAAGGATACCCAGCTACAATAACCTGTTTAATGTCAGTATTTCAAATGAAATAGTTACCGATAATCAGGTCCCTACCGACGCCATGTTTAAAAGTTGGTTCTCATATTTCCGCGATATTTGTAAAAACTGCGCTAACATAAGAAATACACTCGTCTGTGTGGGATTACTGCACTATTGTAATAATTACACATTTTGCCTGCCATTTACTTGTATCGGTTTGTCACCAATGCAAAATTGGATTTAAACAGCTTTTTCAACTGCACCCATGTTATTGACTATTTCAAATGGTATTTTTTATGGGTTTTATTGCATGGGCAAGCTTAAGTGCAAAGACATCTTGATTCAGAACATTTCCGTGTTTTTGATTGTGTACACTGTTAACTGCCTACCGGAAGCAGAAGTAGGTGACATCAGGGGTACAGTAGGCGGCGTGGTGATTTGTTTATAGCGGAAATTGGGATTACCGCGGAAATATGGGTATCGCAGAAATATGAGGCGTGAGTATACTCATCAGTAATATTTGAGAATTGTAAATATTGATCAGCATTTGGAAATTGTAAATATCAGAAGTTGGTGCTTTTGGTCAAGCCAGTATTTACCGTAGTGGGTTGGTTAAAATTTTACCTCTGAACTTGTGAAACGACAGCGATTTATTGTTTCTTCCGATGAGTCATGGTGTTTGACGTTAAGCATATTTCAAGCTATATCATTACAATCATATTGCCACTTTACCATTCATAAGTACTAGTATTGCCATCTTGAAATAAGCACATAGAAATATGCAACTATTGCATATAAAATTTGCCTGCCCAGGGGTAACATTATTTGCCTTTCTATCTAGGGGTATATGCAGTCTTTGTGGTGAATAGATTTGGTCACTGCCACATACAACATGATCACTTGTCTCTCAACATTGTTTCAAGTAGGAAACTTGCCAGTCGCTTGCAGAGATGCTGGATAGTGTTATCTGCCATATGAAGGCAGTCATCTTGAAAGAGGCATAAAACACCCACATGATATTACAAAGTAAACCTTATTAGTTCACACGGGAGATACCCTTTAATTACATTTGTTTACATTCTATTTGTGGGTGTCCGGATAGTGCAGTGATAATGCACTCGCTTCTCACCAATGCAACCACAGTTCGTTTCTCAGTCGGGGCTAGTATGTTAGAGGGTTCTGTAGTGGTCTACTGTCCGGACACATGTTTATCCCGGGTACTCCGGTTTCCTCCTACAGTAAAGACCACTACAATGCCTCCATCCAGGCTAACGAGAGTGATTTATATAAGTTGTAAGAACTTGTTTCGCAATCGTTGTAAAATAAATAAGGTTTGAACTTACTGAAGCATTCTAAGGCAATATTGATTTGGCTGGTTTAATTGATATCATATCTTTTGATATCCGGTTGTAACTATTAGACAAACCATCTATATATTGATTGACTATAGGTCTGTACTATTGGACTGTTGTCTGTTAATGCAACCTGTGTTACATTAATTTATTTCTTCTCACTAGTGAAAATCTAGAAGGAATATTCCTGAAAAATAATGACATCAGGAAAAGAAACAAATATTCTCAAGAATAGAAAATGTTTTACTGTCTGATCAAATCAGTATTTTTTTTGGGGGGGAAAAAATGGCAGTCCTTTTAAATTATAACCAGATGTCATGTCAAAACATATACTGCTCTGTTTGAGCCTGGTCTGCACCATTTGCAAATGCTTCTGATCTGAATAGAACTAAAACAACTGATTTATATAGTATAATTAGAAGGCATTATCATTAGAATATTAGTGATAATGCAGGGCTCCAGATAAGGCCAGTATTTTGAGAAATTTGGTAACTGTTTTCCACGTTTCTCTACCAAACCTTATCTTGTGGGTACTTTTAAGAATCACTTTGACGAAGTGATTCTTAAGAGTACCCACACGAGAAGCTTTGATGGAGAAACATGGAAAACAGACTTGATGAATTTCTGTTATACGCATCCTATCTGGAGCTCTGATAACGTATACCTCAAAAGACCATCCACTTTGATGGCCTACTTTTGTATAAGTCAACTCTAAATTGATCATTACAAAAGATCCAGTTAATCTTATATTGTCAACATGAAAATCACCCTTTCATTCTGGTTGGGCTCCTGTATTGTAGGATTCTTATTGTATCGGGACAATGAGTACAATGCCACCATTAATTACATGTGATAACTATTTGAATAACATTTATTTGGGGTCCCTGTGTCTATAGACCTTAATACTGGTATATTTTGACCTGTGAACATCCATCTTGGAAAGGAGCTAAGACTGATATTGGAAAACAGTATAGACCCAGATCAGATATGTCATCTTCTACAGGAAGCAAATATGATCAGGGTAGGCACTTTTTACCTCTGGGAAATCTGAATAGTTGAAATGCCCCCTTGAAATACTAAATGGACTGATATATATTCTTAAATGGAACAGTCCAACACACAAAACTAAGTCCATTATAATAAAGCCCCAATATGTTGAAGGATATAGGTATATAAAATCCTATTGACACTTGTAACTAAACTGTTGTATACAAGTCCTTTCAGGTTGTTCTGCACAAAAATGTTGATTGCCAGATACAGTTAAGGAGACTTTTATCTGGTTTGATTTGATTAGATATGGGTAGTTGGGTAAAACGTGTATTTTACTTCTTAAAAGGTAATCCCTGGTACCGGGTAGCTCTATATAATTGGTCCATAATAGTAAAGTAAATAATGCCAGCGCTCTGTGATTACATGAGCAATTATAAGAGCGTCTTCACAAATCTTTTTGTACGAACTTTGTAGACAGTCTATGTGACCTTAGATTTATTACAAAATTTACACACAATTTTTGTAGAGCCTCTCTGTGAGGGAGCTAGGCATAGTTTAATTTTTTTGTGCTGAGGAAAGAAAATTGTAGCAATTATGCTTATTTAGGTCAATTTTTAAGTTTACCTAAATGCATAAGAGGACCAAAGATAAAGTTTTATTGGATTTTCCATTGTTTCCAAATCAAACAAGGTAAGTATTTATGTGTTGGGTAGGCATTTTTACAAACCCTCTCTAATCCATAGATAATTACAAAAGCATGATTAAGGAAAAATAATCTCACAAATACACTATAATGCAACAATGAAATAAAGCCGTCTCAATATTTTTGGAGCATATTTTATTTGCTTGAGTAATCTTGTTCTTTGATAGGCACCGCAAACCATTCAGTTTTTTTGTACAAAGGGATAGCATCAGAAATCAAACTATTCTTATGTTTATATAATTATATTGGGGAAGAATTAATAAATGGGTATTGATATCGTGAAGTAAATTCAGGAACTTTAGTTTTGGATTCTTCAATATTTAATTTATGTCCTGTTCAGATCAGAGACCTCTGTTGCAGTATTGATCATGGATAAATGGTGCAAGTCACAAACAAACATGGTTTTGTATGCAAAGTAACTAGTTGATAAGAAGGCTTTTTTTTCAGTTGGCCATGGCCCAAAGTTAAAAGTTGATATGGTCAAGTATTGGAGATAGGCATGTAAAAACTGTTAAATTCAAACCCGAGATTTGTAAGGTCACGTCAGGATCACAAGATCTCATGGATTCAGGTGCATAGCGGCAAGGTCTTGTATGGAATAAATATTTATGCAGTGGAAAAAACGGTTTACTGAAGACAGAGGAGCTTGTGTTGTGCTTATGGATTGAAGTCTTGTTTACCTTAAAATGATGGTCCATTTAATATGAAGACATAGTTTGAGTGTAAATTGAAAGAGTAAAAAGGCGAAACTTTTAAACCTAAGTGGAAATTAATCAACTGAGAAACTGATTTACACTGTTAAAAATGAAGGTAAGATTATCAAATAGCATTTGGTATTGAATGGCACTGTAACCTTAAGTTCTTCTGTTGTTGTTTTTTAACAAAAGTGTTTATTACATCATTATATCAGAATTCAACTTCTCTCTATCCATACGTGGACCTCAAATTAATGATGCTTTTAAGAATGTTTCGTTTATTTAGTCTTTTAGTCTTTTAGCTCTTTCTGAGTTGATGAAATATGGCCGGTACCCGTACTTGCAGCACAATTGCAACCTGTCATGAATTGTAAATAAACTTTGTCCGACTTTGTCTTCAGATTTGTTGCCTTTAAGGATTATTACATAAATGATTCCAACGGTTCTGATTTCACTGCGTCATGATTAGAACATAGAAAAGAACATACCATACTGAAATTTTGATCATTGAACTTATTGAATCTTTCTACAAAAAGAGTTGTTATCATTTGGGGCATTATTGGAATTGGGTCACTACATTGGTTATAATGAGATTCCTAGAGCATTTATAAAGGCTTCAAGCATTATTGGAATTGGGTCACTACATTGGTTATAATGAGATTCCTAGAGCATTTATAAAGGCTTCAAGCATTAATGGAATTGGGTCACTACATTGGTTATAATGAGATTCCTAGAGCATTTATAAAGGCTTCAAGCCCGGACATATTCTTGTATCACTGGACAATGAATCAACAATTTACATCTGGCTCCAGTATCTCATAAAGTAAGAAAAAAACAGTTATTGGTCACAAATAGCTTGTGGAATAAAATGAGACTGCTTAATAATGTTGTAAGTTTTTTCCATGGGATAATTGATAATCCCAGCCAGACAAAGTTCTGTCACAAGACAATTTTAGTGTAAGTTTTTACCTAAGACATATTTATTGGAGTAATTTCATATCCCTTATTCCATGTTTATTCTTCACTTGCCTAAAATGTAGTGGAGAGTAGTAATCAAAGGTCAAGAAAAAATGCCACACACAACAACAGTGGTCAGTGAGTCAGTCAGTGATCAGATTCTGCACTGCTTGCAATATGAGAATGCATTGTGACATATATCTTAATAACTGTAATCAGTTTATTATGAATATTCCTCAGAATAAAGGATGCACTCAAGGGAGAGGATGAGGGGGGACTTATGTCAGATTTTTAATATGGCAGTGTTTGGGAGAGGATGGATTAATCTATGTTTTATATGTTATATTGCCTTATGAAGTTATACATATATTATACTCACACACTCATACAATGATTAGATTAGATTGGACATACTGAACAAAGTCAAATCCTAATGGATTACCAATAATCCTAGTTTCAAGTAACTCCTGGATTAGCTTGATCTTTTAATGTCTTCAAGCAATGGTTTTAAAATGTAAAGGGCAATTGGTTTATTTGCCTCTGTTTTGCTGGTATTTATGTTTACTATACAATCAGGGAATAAAATTTAATTCTTTGTTTAAACTTTGAGTTTTACTGTGAGGGCTTTATTTCATTAAATGAGCCTAGTTCAAGACCTGTGAACCCTTCACTTCATGGATACGACTTTTGTCATGCATGACCAGTGTAGATCCAGACCAGCTTGCACATCCATGCAGTCTGATCAGGATCTTCACTGTTTGCTTCTAGGACAGAAATAACCTTATTAACCTGAAAGCATACAGTGTAGATCCTGATCAGACTGCATGGGTGTACAGCCTGGCCCATATCTATGTTTGTCACAAAAGTGGTATCTATGGACTTAAGGGTTAAGCAATCAAAGAAAAAAATGTAAATTGTAGTTACT
>JAULCC010622723.1:0-10204 GCA_032358795.1 Nuttallia obscurata
GCAGCGCGAGCAGCGCAGCAGCCTGGCAGCGTGAAGTTGGCAGCCCCAGCAGCGCAGCAGCCTGGCAGCGTGAAGTTGGCAGTCCCAGCAGCGCAGCAGCCTGGCAGCGTGAAGTTGGCTGTCCCAGCAGCGCAGCAGCCTGGCAGCGTGAAGTTGGCAGCCCCAGCAGCGCAGCAGCCTGTCAGCGTGAAGTTGGTAGCACCAGCAGCACAGCAGCCTGGCAGCGTGAAGTTGGCAGCCCAGCCTCAGCAGCAGCATAGCAGCGTGAAATTGACCGCCTAGCAGCCTCAGCAGCGACAGCAGCTTGAAAATGACAGCTCAGCAGCGCAGCAGAAGTTGGCATCTTAGTAGCGACAGCAGCATGAAACTGGCAGCTCAGCCGCGCAGCAGCCTAGCAGCGTAAAGTTGGGGGGTCCAGCAGCGCCGTGTGAAGTTGATAGCCTAGCAGCGTGAGATTGGCAGCCCAGCAGCGCAGCAGCCTTGCAGCGTGAAATAATTTCAAATCGTCTTCTACTTTCGTCTGCTGGTGCTGCTGGTGCTGCTGAAATATTTAATGATGATTTCTGGCAGACAGAATATTTTTTTTTAATTGTTATATTTAGTCAATATAGAACGAAATGATGTGAAATTAATGTAAATATGTTTAATTCGGGCTCCATGTCAATTCTATATTTTTGAAATCTTGAAAACGTTTTCAACTTTCGTGGGTTGTCGCTGCTTTATTGCAATGTTGATCAATTTCATTGCGATATTCAATTAAAAAGTTTTCGTTGCTGAGTTGAAGTTTTGCCTTCCATAGCTTAAATTTGTTCCAGAAAAATGAAAATCAATGAATATTTTTTTAACTAGAAAGTTTTAGTAGATTATTGTAAAAATACATAATGCAGGCTTCCATTACAAATCCACATTCGTTTTAAAATTTCTGGCTGCTTGGCTGATGAGTTGTCACTGCCAGTCTGCTGCGTCGCTAGAATGTTAACTTCTTACTACCAGGCTAATGGGCTCCCAACTACAGGCTGCCAGGCTGTTGGTCTGCCAACTTAACGCTGCTAGGCTACAAAATTCACTCTGCTAGGCTGCTGCGCTGCTGCGCTGCTAACTTTACGCTGCTAGGCTTATATCCTTTCTCCTGACCGTAATTTGTTGACACCAAGTACTGGTTCTAACCAGAAAACTGAATCGAAAGTGTTTCTACAAGCCATTGGCTTTAAACATGATCTACCTTAAATAAATAAGTTTAAACTAAATTAAAGTTGTGTTTGTTGTTTATTGGGAACTAAACGTCGCTTCATATATCGACGTCCAGCGCATTACAGGTGGAGAAAAACGCTGGGGACCTCAGCCACAGAATGGACCTGGTAAATCTACCGACCTACCGCAAGCCACCTGGAATGATTCATCATTCATGCTAAGACCGGGATTCAAAACCACAGCGTTTAGTTGTCGAGAGATTTCAATCCATTGAGCATAACCAATCGTTCACGGAGGCTCGTCAAAAATAAAGAGAACATTTATAATTTGTATGTGAAAAACAAAGTGACAAATACATACATTTTATCTGTTGTGTTACACATTTATTAGTGATGAAGCAAAACAAACACTGAAAGCATTTCAATTTCATATCTGAAGAAAGAAATCACATATATGTGCAGATTCTAGTTTAGTATTACTTCTGTTAAGCATAGAGAAAAGACAGGGATCGTCTGCATATATAACTACAATATACTTGATATAAGCATTTATATGCAGCCTTTTGGTTCGTTCAACTGTGAGTATCTGATGTAATAGTATAATCTTTAACTTACTTCTGTTGCCCATTTTGTCAATAAAGAATCCAGCTGGTAATACCATGATAGAACTCCTGTGAATGAATACAAATTATTATGAACAGGTATTTATCATTGAAAAAACACAAAGATCGCAGATGAATGAACACAACAAGAGATATAGGTAAAGTATCGAAGAAATATGAGCAGCAGACATCTCCTTGAAAATGATTTACTTTAATGCAAAATTTCTCTATAATAATGTCACATCAGTAATATTGTATTCTTCTTTAAATTAAATAATGCGCTATTATCTCCAATCTTAGGATAAACGTATGCCGTTTCTCCTAGCAGTGGAAAAACCCAACTGTTAACAAATTTTGTTAAAATCAATAAGAAAAGTCTTATTTACCTCTTGTTGTATTTTCATGTGATAAAAAGAATCCTAAACTCGTTGGCATTTCGTATCAACTTTTATTAAACACGTTCACAGAAACGTTATTAAGAAAGCCAAAGACTTGCTTTATATCATTTTCCCTTAACTTAGACTAACTCGTTTGATAAAAGTTGATACGGAATGACATCACTGTAAGATCCTCTACCGTACAAAGCTCTACTTTATATACTGAGATCTTTACTGGACAAAGCTGTTTTAAAAAATTTCAAAATTTTGTATCCGTCATATTGGACATACGATCAAAGGCGCTTAACATAGTGTTACCCTGATCACAAGGTTGTAAGACAGCCGTTAACAGATGGCGCAAATTGCATCCACGGTACCCTTTATACACATGGGTGTAGTGAGTCTCATGTGGGATTAAATTTCTGCCAAGGGCTGGATTTTGAACCGAGGACACTTCGATCCTAAGGCCTGCGTCTTACCACTAGATCACTGTCCACTAACATAATACATGTACATGGTTTTAAAGTACTTTTAATGTTTTAATGAACATTGATATACTTTACGAAAATCTACAATACCTGTTTATACTGTACAAACCTCTGTAATACTGTACTATACAAAATTCTGAAATACATGCATATACAGTTCGAAGCTCTGCGATATATATACATACTGTAAAAAACTTTAAAAGCTATAGCAGTACACATTGTGAACTTACGTCCATGACGATACTGTATAGAGCAGATTGTATCGGTCAGAACCCAGACCTAAACAGTCAGTACAACAGTTCACACTTTCATTAGTAGAGCTGTTTGTCGATGTACAATTTACAACCTGAAACAGAATGTTAAAGTGTTATATTAGCTAACATTCAATCACACAACCCAATACTATGAGGGGTGCATTCTGAATATGGAAAGAAATACACATCGTCCATGTTTTCTTCAATAATGAAATATATTTTTGCAACAGTGAGCAAATTTCCAACCCATTTCTTCTTTCTGTTTCTTTTTCTATGTGTGAATATCCGTTTGTAGCTATCTCTCTGCCCCCCCCCCCCCACCACCACCTCAATAAGCAACCTTTCACAATAACGTCAATAACTAACCAGCATGTCACAAATAACGACAATCACCAGCATGTCACAATAACGACAATCACCAGCATGTCACAATAACGTCAATAACCAGCATATCACAATAACGTCAATAACCAGCATGTCACAATAACGCCAATAACCAGCATGTCACAATGTTACTGTGGTCGAATAAGGGAATAAATGAAAGTATCTTACCTTATCACCTTCTATGTGGGACTGTAGAGCGCTTGGAATATCTATGCAAAAGTAAATCCCTATCACCAGCCAACAGTCAAACGCCAGCAGAACATACCGACCACGCCCTAAAACATTTATATATTACGTTTATATAATAGTTTTGTTTTTTGTTATGAAAAAAAAAGAAACAAGTATAAAATAAAGTATACTTCATAGCGCTTAGGACGGAACTTAAAAACTTCATCTATCTTTGTGCATTGTGACTAGTAATATCACGAAGATATCGTGCTACATATACCTAAGAAAATATCACACCAATTGCCACACATGCTCTATGTGGGTATCTCAATAGAAATAAATCCAGATCTTTAACGGAAGTAGCTAAGATGGCCGCCATATGACCATTAAAAATGACCGCCGAAATACGTGGATTTTCTTATAACGTCGAACACACACATTAAAAGCAAAGTATTTTTTTTTTAAATTCCACCATTTGGTCAAATCACTCAAATAAAATACAATCAAAATAGATGACGGTTATTTTAAAAACGGTCGCCAAAATACACATTAACATTACTTATGTAGCCCAGTGTATATTTCTGCATAGCTTTTTCATGCTTGTGTGTATATATCCGTTTTATTTGTAGCAATGCATGGTTTATGTGAGTATAACTCTGATTGTATCTCAGTGTAAGTTAAGTTACACAGGTGGTTATGTAAGCGAATGCAAGCTTGTGTGACAAGGTTTTCACTCCAGTGCATAATTTACCTCTTAGATAAATAGTCTACATCTTTATTGTTTACTTCAGGGAAATTGAATCTAATAGTGAAATTGTTGTATTTATGACTTTATTAATTGATAATGAATAATTGATTTATTCTTGTAATTTAGTATTTAATTTCTTTTAGGCTACAAAACTAGATCAATAAACTGAGAACCTATATAAACTGGACAGCAGTCTTGATATTTATTGATCTGAGCCCCTGTCTACACTTATAAAATTACATAAATTACACACTTGAAGCAGTATTTTTCATCGAAAAATACTGCGATTAGAAATACAATACAACTAAGACAAATGCAGTCTACTTTTAAAATGGCAACCAAAATACATGAAACCTACATTTAATGTGTATATCACATGTTTTTCTTCAGCAACTGCAGGTAAAATACAATATGTGTTGATAGAAATAAAATGAGGCTTCAGAAAATTTGTAGAGATACCAAGTATGGAACATGCTGTTATTTTCTAAAGTTATCCTCAAAATAGATCAGTTACACTTATATCACAACGTATATTTTAAAAAAAATAGAAATTAAAAAAATTAGTAAATTATTATTTTTTCATTCAAAATTTAGCAGGCGAAATACTGACAAACATTTCTTAATGGCAACTAGACGATATTTCTTACTAATAACTTTAGTGACTTTGTCATCAGGTGTATATATTCAGAATAAAGTATTTGTTGAAATATTAATTTTTATCTTTAAACCTGTGTATAAAACGAACAATACTAATGACACACACTATTTTATTTTATCTTTTGATCAGCATAATTTCGAGTGAAACCTGTATTTAACTTTTTTTGAATTTATAACTTATTAAAGTATATGTTTAAAAATATATACACAAGAAAAATACACAAATAAACCAAAATTTACAAAACTATTTTCACAGTCGAATACAAACACTACATGCACCTTACTATTGACAAACCTCAACCTCTGTCACAACTACCGCTTAACTGCCCATACTCTGTGTACAAAACGCCAGCATTAAAACTCTTCCATGATGGCTGCGCAAAGATTTTTTCAAATAGCTGTGTCATATTCTCCAAAGCAGCCCACATTTCACAAGCAACAAAGGTCATTATTTAAATTACTGAAATTATTTCTAATTCTAGCATGCCAGACAGACGGGGCTGGCATTTGCCTGGTGTAGAAATACGGAGGTACTTTGATGTCACCATAATTCTTAAAACTGTGTTTTCCTTTCCATATGTGTCATTTAAAACTACTGAGAGCTGAAAATGTGATATGGCAATTAGTTTATTGATAAGTAGTGGATGCAAAAATTATGTTTCAAGTCAGGGACTCTGCATCATTTTCCACTCTAAAACTCTCTTTTAACTGGATCTCTTTCGCATGATTTCCACATGCTAATAACTTACTCCCGTAAATTACTAAGTACACGCCTTTTTGTATCATGATTGGAGAAATTCCTGGGACCAGAGATGCAGTATTGGTAAAGCGTCAAGTAAACAGTTGTCAATATAAACAATGCACTCAGCATGTAACAAAACGTGTTAATAGCTTAGATCCGCCAATATCCTAATCTCAAATGACTACATATATATAGAAATGAGTGTGTATAGTTCGATTTTATGTTTTCCAATTTTGTGAAGTGGAAGATATAACAGGCTATACTTGAACACGTGTGATAACGTGTGTTGCCTTGTCAGAATAAATGAATATCAAACAGTTTGGTCCAACAGACAAGAATGTTTTGTAAATGTAAAATAGATAGGGAGATAGATTTTATTCAGGAAATAACGGCGATTAGCTCATTAAACCACATACATAACAACACAATGCATGTAAGCACGTAGTAATACAGTTCAATGGCAGCAGCCAGAGCAGTAGATAATGATGCATATGACTACATAAATATAGAATCTTTCACCAAAACTCGATGTGACCAATCATCTCAGTCATCAAGACCTGATGACTCCGATGATCTCCACGAGGAAGAACTTGCTAAAATGGCAGTAAAACCGTTTTGTTTATTAGCAGAGTATGCCTCTTATCTAACACCCTGATACATAGTAAGCTATAACATTCATTTCCTATTAACTTGATCAAAGTTCAAACTTGAGAGAATGGTAATATTTAATTGAAGGTTTGTTGCTTTCTTAAAACTTTTATATATGAATAAAGATAATTTCTAAATAGTATTTTTTATTTTCAAATGCAAGAAAGTCAACAAATTTAATCATAATATGACGAGTCCAAAAAGGCTTTTTTATGTCGAACATTTTTTATATCAGGACACAATGGGCATCCCATTAAAAAGTGAAATTCGTCCCCTAGAGAATTGCACGATGTTCATCTTACTTCATTGGTTTGTGCCATCTGCCACCCTCGAATTCTAACCGTCGGATTGACAAATGGAAACGGCTCGAAGCAATTCTGACTTTTTTTTATTGATATCCAAAAATGGCTGGTATGTGAAATCGCAATAACGTCTTTATGTTCTAGCCCTAGACAAATTTTCCAAATCATTGTTTCACAATTGTATATAGTTATCTTCAATTCTTTGTTGAAAAAGACAAACATATTTCTGCATTCCCAACACTTTGATTAAGCCATACATGATAAAATCCTGTGCTTTCTAGTAAAGAATTAATTGAGTTCTCTCAAGTGTTTTGTGCAGCATGGTTCTCTAAATCACTTAACATCATATTATACACAAATATGTTAGTTAAAAACCAATATCTTTAATATTTTACATTACGTATATACCGTTCGAAGAGCTCCGTGTTTTATATCCTATTATATGCATCTAAGATATTGCAATTCTAATGGAGATAATATAGCCGCATAAGGTTAACCAGTTGTAAAGCATTGACGTCTGAGCTTCAATAAGGAACATCCAATGTATAGAGAAAGATACTGAGCTATCGGAACTTATATGCAATTGTGGTTAATGTGGCGTGAAACGCGGTTTTATGGTGACTAATCACCTTGCTATGAAACTATCTACCAAAATACGTAGCGTAATAATCAAATAGGGTTCCAAAGACTTTAAAAATGGAAATGGCTTCTCTCCTTGACGCTCAGGATTTAGGGTTAGTATTACGACTGGTTTGTCGGTGTCAGGATAAAGTGACCGGCCGGGGTTCAGCCTCCACATGTATCAGTGCTATACACTGTGCACGTTAAAGAACCATACTTCTCTACAGAAGAGTTCTGTGTATCCGCTTTCCTCTCTCTGGGACGTCCATAATCCCTAGCTGGCAGATAGTGACGTAATTCAAACAAACAAATAGGGTTCTAAGTACAGTATGCTAACTATGTAGTGACAGATGGAATGCTGTTAAGTGTATTTACGATATTTATTGAATGTTGCATTCAGTCTTTTGTATGCCATGCATCTGGAATGTTGGACCAGTGTAGATACAACGTTCCCGAACTGTTCTTAATATAGCCTCAAAATAACTTGAATATGAATCTCCCGTAGGTGACTTATAGGTTGGATGTCTAGTTTTACCAAATAAAAGCATAAGCCGTTTAACTTAAATCAGAAAAAAAATTCAAAATGGTCAAAAGTAGAAAAAGTGCAATCTACATGATATGTGTTGTGGTTTTCAGGACTTAAAATTACACAACCGAATCGTGCTGATGTAAAATGATTTAGATATAGATAATTAACCTTAAGCCTGCTGAACAAATGTCGTCTGCTTAAATTGTCGCCTGCCTAGATTTCAAAATTCATCAGAATCACCCAATAATTGGAGAAACAACTGGCCGAGTGTAAAACAGCTTGGATCCGGATCAGACGTTGAGTTACTCGGCTTCTAATTTGGATCCAAGCTGTTTGCAAATTCTATAACGGTCGCCCTTAGCAAGCTGAAGGTTTAAGGGATTTCTCAGTAAGTTATAAGCCTATAAAGTTCGCCGGTAAATTTTAAAATTAGAAGCGAATTCTAACGCTTTTTCAGAAACAAACAAATATTCTCTATATTCTAGCTGACGAATAAGTGTCGTACTTTGATTTTATTTTCGTGTTTTCAAATATTATCATGGCCAGCTTTGTTTCGAAATCTTGATACAGAATCATTTTTTTGTCTATTATAGTTGATAATATACTAACTAAAAAGCCATATTTTGATTTCGTGTTTAGATAACATGCGAAGTTTCTATCAAAGGTGAACCGTCTCAGCCTTGTTGCTTTCACAATTGCACATAACGGACAGTTAAAACTACTGTTTATCTGAGAATTCCAAAGATACACCCCGTTGGATTATTTCCTGAAATTTTAATGACTTATTTAAATTTGCCATAAACTATCCAGAGTGGATCTTTAAAGGTCTCATAGAAACCAACCCGAAATATTATGTTATTGTATCGTAACTTTCCACATATAGTTTCTTTGTTGTTTTTCTTTCCAGCTGAAATATACATATCCATGACAGTTTAATATATACTGATCTTGAAATTTAAACTGATATAATATTTTTTTTAACATTACGGGTATCCTGTCACAAAGAAACTATTAAACGTGTGCAGTTCTTTGGGAATAAACTGATCAACTCTTAGGTATTAAAACGTTTAATTCTTTCGTATAAGGCGCTGGAATCTTATATGTAAGACTCTTGTATAAATCAAATTTAGAGTAAAGAGCAAGATAAAATTGAATGAATCAACTTTTGGGGTCTGAGCCCGTTAAACTTGTATGCATTGACTCTAGAGTACTGAACCCGCTAAACCTGTATAACTTAACTCTTTCGTATATTTCCTGCTTAAATTGTACACTTCAACGCTTGGATATGGAGCCAGCTATACTTGTATGCCACAATTCTTGGGCATTTAGCCTACGATCTTTGTATAATTAAATTCTTTTGAGCGATAACTCGCTCAACTTGTATGACTCAACTGTTGGATATTCAACCCGCTAAACTTGAGCAGCTCAGCTCTCTTGTTATAAACCCACACTGATAGTATTGTGTTTATATCAAAAGTAAAATGCTTGTTCTAATTTGTCTATGACGCTAAGTAAAAAATATCACTGAACTAGAATGTTATCTTATTAGGCCACACTTGAAATTACAGACTTAAAGATAAATGTAGTCAAGCGGGTTAAATTCAGGCAACATTTAGCTACGAAAGCTTTCAAAAGTATATTCGAATCTCATTGGAGATTTAAAGATGAACGTGTATAAATCATTTATAGAAATAAAAACCGTATCAGGTTATGACGATTCTGATATCTATGCAAATACAGGGAAATTTTGAATGGATAGTAGAGTGGTTGACATAACAGTCTAAGGATGATGAATTAAACTTTTAAGGTGAAAAGTTATTTTTCTTTCAAATAATTAATGATGATATGTTAAAGTATTATATACTTTTAAAGTCAACGGGTATTTCAAAATCCAAGTACATGTACATATCATAGGTCTTCAGAACAAAACGGCACAATGCAATCCTTAGAATTTAGAGAAAATAATTATCCTTTTTGAATAGCTATTGTTTTCTTTTTTTAAACAACCATGTTACACTTGATTTGATATTATCTGATGAAACATTTCAGATCAGCATCTCAAGGATTTTCGTTTGTTTAGTTACGCCATATTATTCCATCTAGGGCTAATGGACATCCCGGAGAGACGGATGCTGATACAGAGAACAGTTCTGACACTTCTATAGATGTCTTTGTTGTTGTTTGTTTTTGACGTGCCAAGTATATATCACTGATACACGGGAGACTGCATCCCGACCAATCACTTTATGTTGACTCTGACGACCTATTCGCATTGCTAATCCCAAATACTGAGCACCAGTGAGGGTAAGTAATGACATCTAAGTTTAAAGCTTTTTGTTTGACTTGAATCCACAATCTCCAGCGCCGGATGCGGACGATCTACCACTGGGTTAACCGGGCTGTTTCCAACGAGTCCAAGGGTCATGATTTTAACAAACTTGGTAAAGGACCTGTATATTATGTTACACACAAAATATCTAAGCTCAAGTCTGTT
>JAULCC010622756.1:0-10204 GCA_032358795.1 Nuttallia obscurata
TAATAAACTGAGCCTTATAAACATAGAAACAATACAAACAACTCCAATATGTCATATACTGAGCCTTATCAACAGAGCAACATTACAAACAACCCCAATAGCTCATATATTGAGCCTTATCAACAAAACAACATTACAAACAACTTCAATATTGTCATATAATATCACAAAAGCACCATTTCAAACAATGCCAAAACATCATTTACTGAGCCTTATCAACATAGAAACAATACAAACAAATCGAATATTTCATATACTGAGCCTTATCTACAGAGCGACATTGCAAACAACTCCAATACCTCATATATTGAGCCTTATCACAAAAGCATCATTACAAACAATGCAAATACATCATTTACTGAGCCTTATCAACATAGAAACAATACAAACAAATCCAATATGTCATATACTTTGACTTATCAAAGGAGCATCAGTACAAACTACTCCAATATGTCATATACTGAGCCTTATCAACAGAGCGACATTTCAAACAACTCCTTTACCTCATATATTGAGCCTTATCAACAGTGCAACATTGCAAACAACTCCCATATGTCATATACTGAGCTTTATCAACAGAGCATCATTACAAACAATGCCAATTCATCATTTACTGAGCCTTATCAACAAAGAAACAATACAAACAAATCCAATATGTCATATACTGTGACTTCTCAACAGAGCATCAGTACAAACAACTCCAATATGTCATATTCTGAGCCTTTACAACATAGAAACAATACAAACAAAACCAATACATCATATATTGAGCCTTATCAACAGAGCATTGTCACAGAACAAACAACTCCAATACATCATGTTCTAAGTCATATCAACAGAGCATCATTACAAACAACTTATACATAATCTACTGAGCCTTATCAACAGAGCATTATAACGAACAACTACAATATTTTTTTCATTGACAGAGCATCATTAAAAACAACTCCAATATGTTATATTCTAAGCCTTATCAAGAGAGCATCATAACGACTCCAATATGTCAATTACTGAGCCTTATCAACATAACAACATTACAAACAACTCAAGTACGCCATCTACTGAGCGTTAACAACATACCAACATTACAAACAAATCCAATACATCATTTACTGAGCCTTATCAACATAACAAACAACTTCAAAACGTCATATAGTGAGCCTTATCAAGAGAGAATCATTAAAAACAACTCCAATCTGTCATATTCTGAGCCTTATCAACATAGCAGCATTACAAATAACTCCCATACATTATTTACTGAGCCTTATCAACATTACAACTTTACAACCAACTTTAAAACATCATTTACCAAGCCTTATCAACATAGAAACATTACAAACAACTTTGAAACGTAATTTGCTGAGCCTTATCAACATAGCAACATTACAAACAACCTAAAATTTTCCGTTACTGAGCCTTAGCAACATACAAACACATGTACTTCATTTATTGAGCATTATCGAAATAATAGCAACATTACAAACAACTCCAATATGTCATATTCTGAGCCTTATCAAAATAGCAACATTACAAACAACCTTAAAATGTCATTTGCTCAGCCTTATCAACATAGCAACATTACAAACAACCTTAAAACATCATTTACTAAGCCTTATCAACATAACAACATTACAAACAATTTTAAAAAGTTACTGAGCCTTAAGCTGTGTTCTCACCGCCGATCAGATCAACTAAATTGTCCCAATCACATGAATTCCCCGATGAAGCCCAACCAAGCTCGATTAAATTCACATTCACTACTCCAACACGACCTCAAGTCGACCCTACAAGATGTTTTATGACTTCTTCACAACAACAACCCGACCAACATTGCGACTTCTCCTCGATCACCCAGACCTATTCGCGAGTCATACACGATCTCAACTGGACCTCTGCTAGATCGTTGCCAGATTTCCACCCGACCAGATCGTAATGATCGTAATCGACTCGTGAATGGTAATGTATCGAATTGTTGAGAATAAATTTTCAAACATTCATGGTTCAAATCAGTTCATGATGGAGATCACGTGAACTCGTGTATGGTCGAATAACTATCGGGGAGCGGTGCAGTCGTGTTGTAGTCTAGTTATTCTGGACAATAGCTTGAACAGAGGTCGAGTTGATTGGGTTGCCATCGGAAAATGCTCGAGAGAAAGTCGAGATGATTGTGTACAGACCGAATAAAAAATGTATTACCCGACTAAACTAGATTGATACACGATTTATTCCTGATCGACTAGATCTTCTTCTCAATCACTACACGATCACTTCTCGACCGCTTAGCTACTCAATCGCTACTCGATATTTTTTGACATGTCAAAAAACTTCGGATAGGAAGCCCCAGCCATGCCGACAAAGGTAGACCGCTCCGACCACCCCCAACCACACATGCAGACAGAGCTAGACCGGTTCCCAATTGCGTGATCGTGTTTGATCGAGCTGATCTGATCGGCAGTGAGAACACAGCTTTATCAACAGAGCAACATTACAAACAATTTTAAAACGTCATTTACTGAGCCTTATTAACATAATAACATTACAAACAACTCCAATATGTCATATACTGAGCCTTATCAAGAAAGCAACATTACAGACAACTACAAAACGTACTTCATTTGAGCATTATCGCTTTTTTAACCTAGTTAACAACTTAATATTATTGTCATCCGCATTAACTCTGATTCCAAAGCAATACGCTTAAGTATGGTGCATGTAACATATCTGATTTGAAAGCAATACCTCAAAGTATGGTGCTTGTTGCATATCTGATTTGAAGGCAATAGGCTAAAGTATGGTGCTTGATGCATATCTTATTTGAAAGCAGTACGCTAATGTATGGTGCTTGTACATATTTGACTTGAAAGCAATAGGCTAAAGTATGGTGCTATATAGATAGCTTAGTAGTGAATTATTTACTTGTTTTGATATTTAAAATGATATGCATTGTAAATGAGCACTTATTTTACCTGTAATATCTATTTTTAGAATCTTAAAGAAGTCGATAGAACATTATAGAGGAAGCCTACCAGCTGGCTTGCGGTAGGTCGGTGGTTCTACCCGGGTGCACTCTACATGTATGCCTGAAATGGTATACAGAGGTCCCCCGGGGTCTTCCTCCACCTGTAATTAGCTGGATGTCGCGATATGACTGAAATACTGTTAAAGCAACGTTAAATTCCAAAACAAACAAACAAACAAAAAAGAAAATTATAGAATCTCATAGAATGTTGTAGAAAAATTTAGAATTTTCCAGAAGATTGAGAACATTGGAGATTATTCAGGAGAGCTATATTAGGCACCAAACTTGTAAACAATTGGTCACATGATCATAATTTTTATCAAGTAAACACTAGATAATTCTTTTAACTTTAGTAAACATATATAAAGGCTAGGAAGCTATTTGTTTGATGATCATCTTTGGTTACCTTTGGATTCAGACATTACATTTAGTTACTTTGTGAAAATTCTGAATTATTCTTTGAAAATTATTTAGCGAAAAAATTTTTGTGGATTATTTGGATTTATTCAAGTGTGAAAAATAGTTTTTGGAAAGACGTTTTGAAATCTTATCAAAGTATGAATTACATACCTGAGTCAGAGACATAATATGTCTCTGCCCGAGTCTACTAAGCAAATTATAAAAGCACCTATATTTTACAATAAAGGCATAAGCATAGGAGGTAAATGTATATTCTACAAATCATGGTACGATAAAGGAATTGAATTTATAAATTATCTTATTGATGAAAATGGCAAATTTCTTACATTTGAAGCCGTCAGTACAACCTACCATACAAAAGCAAATTTTCTTCAATAAAATGGCGTCATAGATGTAATAAAAATTCTTGTCAATAGAAAAAAGCCTCAACAGTTACAGAAACTTGCCTATCCCTTCAAACCACTTTATATAGAAATTAAATGTAAGAATGCCAAAGGTTCAAACTTTTTATATAAAATATTGAACGTGTATCAGTGCTATACACTAGGCACTTAAAACAATCAGAGAGTTCACTGTATATCCGTTTCCCTCTCTTTGGGATGTCCATTGGCCCTAGTTGGCAGCAAATGACGTAAATGATATAAACAAACAAACATAAACAAGCGAACGAGTTTGCCTTCAGCAGATTTTGACAGCTACATTACTGCAAAGAGTATTACATTGAAGAACAATGCTTGAACTGACTTATAACTTTGTTGCGAACCTTTTGCCAGCAACATACAGTTTTATCTGACGAGTTAAACATTCTATACTGCAAACACACAAATTTGATATTCTATTTATCACATAAACGGTAATATCTAAGGAAAGGTAACATTTTTCTTCTTTCATTTTCACCATAACAATAGGAAAATGAAACTTCATATAGTGGTAATTGGGTTAAAATCTTACACTTACAAAATATAGTTCTATAAAAAAAAACACAAAAACCCCAAGATCATCTTTACATTTATTTCAATAACAGCAAACCTTTCAGGCAAAGAAACAAGTTCCATCTTGATGGTAAACCATTTTTCAGAAATACCTTTTTAAACTAAATTCAACAGTTTTCATGACGTCAAACAATGACGACATACAATGACATCACTTACATTTTATATGCACGACCGTGTCATATAATATTTACGGCATGGTAAAATCTGCGTGGTTATATGATAAATGGGTTTATTGCTAATGCGGTAAACACATTTTAGTTGAGACTTCCGAACGCTACTTTAAATCCTGTTTACATGCAAGTACAATGGCTATATGTTCTCTAGTCATGCGCATAACACATTGTTATCGTAAAGCTTTCTATTGTATTCTTCATTCTACGCAGTGTTTTTTATCAACTTAATGCATATACTACTTAATAAATCTAATTTAGAGTTTTCCACTCAATTCATCTATTTATTTCGCCATTTATATGAACCATTGAAATTTTGTTATTATAAATGATGACACATAAGTTTCGTGATCAGGAATATGAGATTCAAACAGTTTAACACATTTTCTGTTGTTGTTTTAGAAATATCGTATCATTTGTCTATATAAGTGGCCATTAAAAACCACCATAGATAGAACTAAGAGACGTTTATATTTAGTTCCATTTTCTGGGTGGTACTGTAGTTATAAGCTTATTATATACAGGCGCATTCGTTGTATCTTCTTATTCTAAAACTCTTTTTCTTCTAATATATGAATACAATAATTATCCCCATCAACGGCATAACTTTGTCTGGATTGTCTATTTCAAATTGCGGCGAGAATCACAGTGGTTTTCACAAGAAACGTCAAGTGTTGTTCATTCTTATTAAGTTTACTTCAGTTCTAAGGATTAAAATAAAATGACATCGTTCAGGTCTAGTAGTGGTCAAGGCAGAATCATTACCGTTACAGACATAATCGCCAGAAGACGTGCCACAAAAATGGGAAGTATTATTTTGTCAATATGGTTTGTTGTGGCAACATGCTATTGTGGTTACCCATGTCCAAATGGATGTATTTGTGATGATGAACTGCAACAAGGATATTCCAGATTATCTACCAAGTCACGTGACAAGTGTATACCTTCTATCTGTTAACGCTGACCATTTAATGCCAGGGAAATTTCACAGTTGTAAAAATGTTAAATTTTTGGACAGGGAGATTGTTGAAGGTTCTATGTTACGCAACAAATGTTTCACAGGATTGGAAAAGTTTGAACATCTAGGAATACATGCTGATTATCTGAAAGATGAGCATCGGAGAACGAGTTTTCCGATATCTGGAAAATGTAAGGATGCTGGACATGGCCTGTTGTTTTATGTTGACACTCAAGTCCATAACCAGAAGTCGTTAATTAAGAACCATGAGAGATCAACCACTTCTTGAGAGAGTCATTTTTGTAGGTTTCAATACCAAATTGGCAGAACCAAATATACTCGAGAAAGATTTCCTCTATGCACTGTCAACTGCTAGAAAAATCAAATACATCTACATATCCGAGACATCGGTTGGCATGATAGATATTAACCATTTCACAAAACTGTGCGAGTCGTTGCAATACCGCAAACTCCAAAAGGTAAAACTTACATATGTAAAAGAATTGATGGATCGGGTAAATTGCAAGCAGCTACGGACAGTTGATGCAAGCTTTGCCATTTTACCAACCAGAAAAAAGTTATTAGAAGTAAAAGACTATGATTTTTCTTGTCATTGCCATAGTTTCTTTAACCCATTGGAAGGTGCCATATTTGGTGGTATTCTGCAGAGTTTAGCTCCTGTGACAATATCATCTAACAACTTAAACCTATCTAGTTGTTTCCCGATTTGAAGAAAGTTATAGGAAGGTAAAATGGCTAAATATTTCATCAGCAAAAAAGGTAATAACTGAAAGAAAGATTGTTGAGATAGACTTTTCTGACAATGTCATACAGTACATATTTGCCTCGTTTTCTAGCCCGTTGAGACATTTTGCAGATCCTGAACCTCTCGCATAATTCTTTTTATAACATGACGTTGCTTATTTCTGGTGTAAGATAATCATCACATATTTTCTTATACAAACAACATGTTACATATAAGAACCGATGGAGTCACAAAATCAATCAGAAAACTATATTGATAGGGGTTTTCTCCTCATCATTGCAAACCTTTCTACTAAGCTTAATGACCATAGTTTCAAGCATTCTTGAGTGATCAGTCCAATAAGCTTTGGTCTACCAATAGAAGGAGGGACAAACAAACCTACCAACCTTCCGCAATGGCAATTTACCCCTTCTCCTTTTGTTTAAATTTATCACAAATACACAACATCAAATGTATAAAGTATAAGGATTGAAATGAAAGATGCAGGACTCAGGATCGAAGGGAAAGGTCTTGGGTTCAAAACCAGCCCGGGCTATCAGATTTTTCTGGGCAGAAAATTAATCCCACATGTGCCTCACTCCACCCAAGTATATAAACGGGTACCTGTGAAGGTGTAAGCCAATGTGCCGTGGCTGCAATTTGTGCCAAGTGTTAAAGGCTGACTTACAACCTGATGATCGGGGCACAATATGTAAAATAGGAAAGAGAAAATATGTAAAGCACCTTTGAACATATGTTCCATATGAAAAGGGTGCTATAAAAATGTGTTAAAAAATTGAGAAGCAAGTCTTTCAAGATGCAAATAATATTCAAGGATTTAGTACCAAAAAGTTCTAAGTGCCTATGAAAATCATAGGCATTTAGCACATGTTTGCTGTAAACCCTGGATAAAACTAGAGCTATCACTAAAGATGATTCATACCCCACCCAACATTAGCCTTTGATCTATTAAAATGGCAATATTAATAAAATACATGAAAAAAGTAAGAAAGGGGAACAACTCCATAATTAGGTAAATCAAAGTTATGATTCCTATGCACTGCACTTTTACCATTGTAGGGAGTTTTCTTAAATTCCATCCAGTAGTTTTCAAGTTATGCTCCTGACAAGAAAAGGTAAAAAAGGGCAATAACTCGATAATACGATATATTAGAGTTATGGTCCCTTTCCACTTCATTTTCTCTCATTGAACTTTGAAATTTAATGAAATTCCATCCAGTTATTAACAATGCATTTTATTAAGCATTCAGATGTCAGTGACAATTCCATACAATTTCTAAGTAAAAAATGTAATGATTTTGTCAATAGATCATATGATAACAAATAGTATACAATGTTTTAAAAAGATTCATTAAAAATTGATCAAGTAAAATTCTGGAGTTCTTGAAGCAATATGGCCTGATATCGAACTTGACTGAGACATTTTACCAAAAAAACATTTCAGCAAATTTAGTAGAAATTGGACGAGAAATTTTCAAGTTAGGGAATGGATTAAGCTAAAATGGCCATTTTTTTCTAATTCAAGGGGCCAAAATTATGCAGTTCTTGAAGCAATATGGCTTGCTATTGATTTTGACTGAGATATTTTACCAACAAACATTTTCAGCAAGTTTGATAGAAATTGGATTAGAAATGCAAGTAAGAGAGCAGACAACATTGTGGTATTAAGTACTCTGTAATCAACGCAAAATCCTAAATTGGCCATTTGGCTGATAATTAATTAAACATGACCGAGATATTACACTAACAAACATATTGAGCAAGTTTGGTAAAACTTGGAAAAGAATTGTTGAAATCAGAGAGCCGACATAGCTTTGTGGTATAAGTACTCTGTAGTCCATGCAAAATCCTTAAATGGCCAATTTTTACTAATTCAAGGGCCATAATTTTGGAATGCTTGAAGCAATTTGGCTGTTTATCCAACTTGACAGAGATATTATACCAAAAAACATTTTCATTAAGTTTGGTGAAAATTTGATGAGAATTCTTCAAGGTAGAGAGCCGACATAGTTTATGGTATTCAGTACTCTGCAGTCCATGCAAAATCCAAAAATGGCCAATTTTAACTAACTCAAGGGCCATAATTTTGGAATTCTTGAAGTGATTTGGCTGTTTATCCAACTTGACCCAAGATATTACACCAAAATAACATTTTCAGTAAGTCTGGTGGAAATCGGAGAAGTTTTTTTCAGTTAGAGAACAGACAACATTTTAGAGCTGCCCGTTTGCCATGGGTGTTCCCATAAAACGTCCTGTCATAAGACAAGTATATAAAAAGTAATAGCAGTGACCTTCCCCTTGAAAATACAGAAGTAAATTTGATGCCCAACATCTTACTGATGAAGATCATATTTGTGCTAAGTTATATGAAGATATCTCTATGTATGAAACCGTTATGGGCAGGAGTTGACCTTGAAGCTACAGAACTATATTTGGTGCACAACATCTTAATGTGGTGCATATTTATATTAAGATATCTCTATGTATGACACATTTGTAGGCATTGAAAATGTTTTTGTATTTCTGTGACCTTTACCTTAATTATACAGATATAAAATTGGTTTGTAACTTAATCATTTGTTGTGGTGCATAGTTTTGCCAAGTTGTATGAAGATATCTCTTGGTATGTAACTGTTATGTGCCAGAGAAGAAAATTGTATTTTTATTAACTTTTGTAGAGAAGGGCAGTAGGGATATCAATATTCAAGCAATTCTTTGTCCTGAGTAGAATATATTCAAATATTTGATATCAGTTGATACATTGCAAATTTGATACCTATCCAAAAGCTTGTATATCCGAAAATATGCATGTCTCGATGTAAATATTGTTTTTTACAGGTACACAACAAAGCTTGCTGGTGAAAGTATGAGGTGATGAAGAATTGTCCATCTTTCTAGCTACTTCATAATTTATGTTTAACTTGTTCTTGATCATTACATAACAGTTTTGGTGAAAATATGAGACTCATAATTCCTATGAAAGAGGGCCTCTGTGGCCCAGTGGCTATGGTCATTGACTTGCAATCTCTCAGTTCCTCAGTGCTGTGGGTTCAAATCCCGGTCTGGGCACTTTGGATTTTTTAATGGAGAAACCTTCCAGCTGGCTTGTGGTAGGTCGGTGGTTCTACCCAGGTGCATTTTGTGCCTGAAATAGTGTACAGGGGTCCCTGGGGTCTTCCTCCACCTGTAAATAGCTGGATGTTGGAAATACTGTTAAAGTGTCTTTAAATTTCTAATAAACAAACAAACCTATAGAAGCATTTATCAGATAAAAATTGTTTAATGACCATGAGCTAGCAAGTGAGCTATTCTTCTATTATTAGCTGTTTGTAGAGTAATAATTATTGAATGATTAGCATTTTTTGGTTAAACAAAATGCGCATTGGTTACATAAATGGGTATGGGACAGAGGTTGGGGGTGAAGGGGCTGTAAAAACAACACAAACAAGTTTCATTTTTAATAAATTTAACAAATTTCTACACTTTCCCTGCTATCTGGCCTACAGTCTATCTTTCATCTTGCTAATTGAACACTGTTTATCACATACTGTTAAAATAGCTGTGCTCAACTGAATGCCACCTGCTGTTTGTGCTGAATTACTGTCAATCAGTGTTTGATTTTTAATTGATTCAGAAAATTGCTTTAACTTATTAAATACAGGCATTTTACGTGCCCATCCCTAATTTTTAGTAACAGTCAGCTTGACTATTAAGCTACAGATGTGAAAGCAGTGCCTGACACATCACCTGGATATGATGTATATATTTGCCATGTTATATGAAGTTATCTCTAGATATAACATAGTTATGGCCTGACAGCCGCCAGCCTGCTGACATAGTTATGGCCTGACAGCCGCCAGCCTGCTGACATAGTTA
>JAULCC010622767.1:0-10203 GCA_032358795.1 Nuttallia obscurata
TATGACTTTACAAAGCAAATGGAGTATACAAACTGGTTTTGTTTTCTGTTTTCTGAGATGTACGAGTACTGTGTTACAAGTGAAGGTGAGAAAATGTCTCTTTTGTGACTCCTACACCGTATCCACATCACTGCACGACTCCAACTTATATTCCATTATCTAAATTTATTTCAGGTTAAACGGTTTATTGACTGGATGGGTTTGTGGGTTTTCTTAGAATATCATATTTAGATATTGTCTATACATCATGATCTTTAGAAGCCACCCGTAATCCTAACATCTGTTACCGAAATGAATCAATAAAGGAGAATTATGACTTATTATTGTATCAATTACTAGTAAGTATCCTAAATGTAGTAAATCTGACAGTGTTTTCGCCAGAGATGTAAAACGATGACAAATCTGAAAGAGCGAAGAGATATTATACCCATGACGCCAGAACGCTTACTGATACGTAATATTGCCAATATTGACGTCATCGTGATAAGCTAAGTTGAAAGGGATACTTCGCGTCTTTAGAAAGTAGACTTGAAAAAAAGGCTCATAATTTTGAACACGATGACCTGTAATAGTAAAAATCTGAGGTTTGTAAATACACTTGCCAGTGGGCGTATGCCGAAAACAAGCACGTGATAAAAACGCATAGCCAGACGTGTCCAAGAAAACAGAATGTGCAATCCACACACTAACCCTATAACATAAGTTTGTTTCAAGCACGCCTATGAACCGCAGTCAAAACCGGATAACATGTCTAACGTTGTGAGTGACTATACCTCAAGGTATATACACTATGCGACTGCCAGTTTGGCTTTACAATCATATATGCTATACAAGCATTGCCCTGAAGTTAGCTTAAACTTACTGGATCTTTTAAGACACAGTAACCGATAAACTTACATACGTATTTAAGGTATGTAAGTTGATTCTTTTAGATACATTCTCTAAGCTGGATCTTTAAAGGATACATATCTCGCACATGACCTCTGCTTATGACTGAACACCGGCAAAATGAGCATACTTTGTGTAAACTATATTTTGTAAAGGGCCGATGACCTTTAAACACTTTTTCATTCTTCAAGAAAGTTGCTCTTGAACATATTACTGAATAGTGTGATGAGTGTAAACAATGTGAACTCTGCAAATTAAATCATTCTTACTCTGGTCCAAAATAAGAAGAAGACAAAATCGTAATATTTTGCTAATGTATTTGCGAATCAATCGAAATGTCTATCTAAAATGTTTCCTACGCAATGACAAATGCGAGAAATGCAAAAGTAAAATTAAATTCGCGTGTTTGTTGTTGATATTCTGAACGCTGAGGAGATCAATCGGGAATATCACAGATCATCTCGGAAAGCTTTTGCTATCGTCGTTGAGATTTTGTGACTTATTTTCCATTCATAATTATATCCTATAGATTTACGTAAGATGTTAACTAATACTTCCACTGTGAATCACAAAACATTCTTCTCGTAAACAATAGCCTTTCATAGTCAAATTAGAAATAAACACAATGAACTATCGATAACAAATAATCCATCAAATATAATCTAATACCATTCTCAAGTTCAATGATATTTCTTATTCATTATTATGCACAATGGTACAAAATAACGCGATTTTAACACGTTTCTGAGTTTTATTTTGGCTTTAAATAATTGTCATTATTCATGACACTTTGCTATTTGATACATGATTGAACAATGTGAGGAAAGTAAACGATATGAACTCTGCAAATTGAATTACTCTAGTTAAAATCAAACTAGAAAACAAAATGAAACTTTTGAAAATTGCTATGAAAAGGCTTATCTTTTCTCCAATGTTTATCTCTATAGTAAACTCTTTTTGTTATATCTGAAAGATGACAGTTATGTGTCGGATGTTAACTTTATGTGGTGGGGTGTCAATACCAGATTCGTATAAGTTTTATCAAGATCGATCATTTTCCTCGACCCTGGACAAAGTACTCCATTGTCTCAACATTTCAAAGATTGCTTTTCATTCAGCTGCAGCAAGACAGTGTTTTCAAACTTAAGTGTAAAACAATTAAAACTAATAGCATGGGAATCCTTCAAAGTGAATATATAGTTGAATGTTACAACAAAGTTTAACACCGACCGTTTGATGCTCAGGTAAAAAAATGATTCTTCAAGTGATTTTTGAAATATTTTGCGTCAAAGATCTAAAACCAAAATGTGTATTAAGTTAAGGATAGTATACATTAATAAAACGTTATCTTGACTTTGATTCCCATTTGAAAGAATGCACTTACATCTTAAAGAAACAAATATGCATTTTAAGTTAAAAACAAGGGGAAAATGAAAAAAAAGAGTTTTACAAAAGGTTAAACAGTCACATTGTAGTCGCAGACAGAATACCATGTTCAACATAATTTTGATTATTGTTTTACGGAATGGGATGCAGATTTTTGGTGGAAATATTCGAACATGCAACCGCTTTAGTTTACTGGGTGCATTACTCCAGCTGAGAAAACTAAGCAAGCAGTTTTATTAAGTGGTACCGTTGCTGATATACACTTTCTTTTAAACATTTCTAACGACGAAGGACAGAAAAAACATGTCTAAGAACGTTGAAAACTCTGAGTTGATTGCTGTTGGCCAAGAAATATTAAAATTGGCTGAGTACACTGAGTGCATGACTTATATAATGGGTTACCGTTTGTCAGGAATCCCCTGTCTAAAACATAGCCACATGCCGTATAGTTTGTAAAGGTACATTCCAGACTTTCAACTGAAAAATAAATAAAAAAGCGTATGCTATTAGTTTAACAGTAAAGTAAACAGCATTTTACAAGCACAGAACATTTTTACGTGTGCCTTTAATAACAGTATACTGCTACAAAAATCGTAGTTTTATCTCAACAACTTCATTACCCGGCTAGAAAGAGAATAGTAGAATTAAAGTGAATACACCAAATATATCATGGCATTATTTTTGAACAATAAATAGCCAGATGTTCGATCGACACGCATTGATTGTGTTGTACATATCATATATAACACGATACGCTACTACAGTATCGTAGAGTGAATTTTACAACATTTTCATAATCTGAATAAAAGAAATTGAAACTGATGTGACACTTAAAACAGTGGTTTTGTAAAGCTGAACTCATACATAAATACTGTATTAAAACAATTGATCACATGACTGTATGATATAATCTGTTTATCGAAACTGTAAAACTGATATGTATAAATTAAATAAAGCTTAACTGACATTTTATTTTAACAGTTTTTGAAAACATATCGAAACATATGTCAAGCAAAATATGCCCCTCATATTCAAGTCATTTTTTCAAATAAAAACAAAAGTTTCGTCGTACACGGATTTGGACACAATCTTTCAGCTAAAATTTGGGTTTTAGGCTAAACAAATTATGCAAATAATTAATTAAACCGGAAGGTAATTAGATTAATCCCTGCGATTGGTAGAGACATTAGCTGAGAGGTTTTCAATGGGTTTTAATGTATTGCGCTGGAATGCTTGTGTTTTCTTAAAGTGAGGCATCTCAACAACTTCATTACCCGGCTAGAAAGAGAATAGTAGAATTAAAGTGAATACACCAAATATATCATGGCATTATTTTTGAACAATAAATAGCCAGATGTTCGATCGACACGCATTGATTGTGTTGTACATATCATATATAACACGATACGCTACTACAGTATCGTAGAGTGAATTTTACAACATTTTCATAATCTGAATAAAAGAAATTGAAACTGATGTGACACTTAAAACAGTGGTTTTGTAAAGCTGAACTCATACATAAATACTGTATTAAAACAATTGATCACATGACTGTATGATATAATCTGTTTATCGAAACTGTAAAACTGATATGTATAAATTAAATAAAGCTTAACTGACATTTTATTTTAACAGTTTTTGAAAACATATCGAAACATATGTCAAGCAAAATATGCCCCTCATATTCAAGTCATTTTTTCAAATAAAAACAAAAGTTTCGTCGTACACGGATTTGGACACAATCTTTCAGCTAAAATTTGGGTTTTAGGCTAAACAAATTATGCAAATAATTAATTAAACCGGAAGGTAATTAGATTAATCCCTGCGATTGGTAGAGACATTAGCTGAGAGGTTTTCAATGGGTTTTAATGTATTGCGCTGGAATGCTTGTGTTTTCTTAAAGTGAGGCATCCGGTATGGATATTCAGTCTTTTGTTTTCTTTTGAGAAGTATTTGAGTAATTCTGCAGCATTCAAACCGGAACAATATTCACTAAGTATATGAAAATGCATAATCTATAATGTTTGGAAAAGCTTTAATAGGAATAAAAAGCTCACATTGAAAAAAATGTTCATGCATGCGCCGTTTTCGATTTCGATATTCGTTGTATAAAGGGGATATCTTTTACATACAAGCATCGTTTTGTTCATTGTATATTTCAGCTTGAATTTAAATATTCGATAGCTTGATAACACAATTGATTAAATAAGAATTTTAAATCAAACTTTTAGTTTGAACTTTTGCATCTTTCATGTAAAGTTATGAGGTCAATAAATCAGGTTTTGAGCAACCATATGTAATTGAATTTTTTGTCCTTTCTACAAATTGTATAAATCTATAATATGATGTAATAATTAATTCCAAAGTGTTTATATGTAAACCCAAATTACAGTGGAACTCATCTGATAAGACTAGCTGTAACAGTTTAAAAGGGCTATGGAAGATTTTACCTTTTGGAAGAATGAGATATAACACATATATTTAGTCAGACATATGTGTTTGTGTTGAATGAACGCTATCACATAAACAAACATTACATAAATTACCGCACTCAATTTCATCTGTTCCATCCATACAATCTGCTATTCCGTCACACTTTAGGTTAAAGTAAAGGCAAGTCCCATTATCGCACATAAAATTTCCATTATCGGAGCAATCTGAAATTTGAGGGTAACAACTTTATTACAAGGAACTTTAAGACAAGCGTGTCAAATGGGTTTTGAAAAGGGTAATAGAATATATGTCATGATTCAAATAATTAATTGTAACGTTCAGCCATCGACGGAATTCAAGCGTTCGATGAATGTGCAGTATATGGTGAGATATTCAAATAAGCATTACCATTTCCTCATATTGAGGTTTACAGCTATGTATATAAGACACAGTGTATTCCATTAGGGTTGAGCATGCTTTTCTCTGAATGAATTTGTGGTGTGTTTGACCAATTTTGTTACATATTGTGGCAGTGTTGGTAGGTCATTGTTGTGTGACGTTCCACTTTAAGCGGAAGTAAAACGTTGGATGAACTGTTCGTATAGTATATGGTGAGATATGCAAATTAGCATTACCATTTTCTAATATAGAGGTTTACTTTTATGTATATAAAGCACCGCCGACCCTTCAGCGTTGAGCATGATTTCCTCTGAATGGATTGGTTGAGTCTTCTTTGAAAGAATTCGTTACAAAAAGGTGGCAGCGGTGTCTTACTCTTGATGTTCCTAGGCCAAGTTCCGGGTCGAGACTTCTCGGAAATGAAAGTAGTGTAACGTTCCGCTATCGGCGGATGTAAAACGTTCGATGAACGTAGAGTATATGGTGAGATATGCAAATTAGCATTACCATTTCCTCGTATGGAGGTTTAGAGCTGTGTATAAAAAAACACCGTCGACCCCTTCGGCTTCGAGCATGCTCTTCTCTGAAAGTTTTGTTGTGTCTTTAGAAGAATTTGTTACATAAGTATCATACTCAAATGATTAAGTATGATACTTTAATAAAAGAGCATGGTACATCGCCGGATTTATGACCCTAGGTGTGCGTCCATAGAATTATGTATCATACTTAATTTTTATTATAGCCACAAATGAAATGGGTCTAGTATTCGGCCAAATTTCTGAAGTAATCTGTGAGGCGAAATTTACATTTAGCAAATTTTTACTTTTTAAAATTACTCATTTCAAACAGAGATGTAGAGTATATACATTCCTGTATCAAATATGCAAACTCTTTCTGGCTGTCTGACTGTTTGACTGTATCTCTTTCTCTTTTATTGTTGTCATCAACTCGGCAATAGAATACTTAGTAAAAACTTGGATGATAAATTCACACCATAGATTAAAACAAACTTCAATAAAATTCACACTATTTCGTAATTAGTAGAAAAATCATCGGAAAATTAGGATTTCAGCAAATAATATTTGCTATTTCTATGTTTGCATCTGTGCAAAAATCTCAGTTCCGACTTCACAAGTTAATTTTTACATAGTCAGAAACCCATCGACTTATATCAGATATCAAGGTAAGGGTTAATTGTCATTTTAAAAAATATCAAGTTTATGTTTATTCTAATAAAATTCTCTCAGTCACTGTTCATTAGTGTCATGACAATAACATTTATATTGAATACATATTTAATAGTATTATATCAATATAAGTCATTTATAAAAATAAAACCTGCTGTGTCATTGTTTTCAATCGGGCACCGAGAAATATAGCGGGTGCCGAGTAAATGATCAGGCAAGGGTGTGTGCCCTGTAACAACAGTTTTAGTTGGCTGATTTACATATAAAACTTAATTCCTAGCTTCTCATTGGTTGATTTAAGTATCATATGAAATTAAGAGTTTGACGCTCTGTAGGGTCATAAATCAAGAATTAATTATGATGCCTAAAATCGTGTATTATAGTCTAAAAACTCGAAAATGTTTGAGTCTGATACATATTTAATTGAGTATCATACTCAAATAATTGAGTATCATACTTAATGTATTCAGTATCATACTAAATTATCTATGTTTTATACTCAACTACGGATTTATGACCCTAACCGTATGTCATCGAAGGAAGAACTCAAGAGTGCTGGTTAGAACCTAAGACCTTCAAACGCTAGTTTCTTTACATGAAATGCATAGAGGTCTAAGCTGGATTATATACCACAGTCCCGGAAGCGGTCAATGCTTTGCAAGTCAAAAGTTTTATTCACTGATACACAGAGTCCGGTTGAGAATTAAAATATTTCATTATATCAATTAGATATATTTTGGATTTTTCTAAAAACTGCTATGTTAAAGAGGTGTGATCATTTCCTAATATACACATATAGCGTATGTACAATTTGATTTACTCAATTCTATTTTCATATTCATGCTATTTTGTGCTTACAAAAAACGTTTAACATCTAAATGAAGGCATTCACTCTCATTTTGTTACAGTTGGCAGATTAATATTTAAAACATATTTCATTATTACCTGTAAATAATATGTCACTGATGAGTGATAAATCATCTTAAAATCCTGCTTTAGTTGGACAATTACTTGCATATATACTTTTATTTCGGATATAAATTTGAAAGCTGAAAAGATTAACTGTATAGACAAGGATGTTTTACTGGAAGAGCTTAATGTATAAGGAACATACAAAAACAAACTTACTACAGTTCTTCTCGTCTGATCCATCCAAACAGTGACGCCTTCCATCACACAACAGAAAGCTTTCAATGCATTTTCCAGAGTGTACGCATTTATACTCATTAGATAGGCAGGTTAGATCTGTGGTGACAAAAACTCGTTTTAATACAGTGGACAAAAGAAAGCAAATCAAATAACAGAAAGTTCTGAACCTTGTTTTTAATACCTGTTAGATACACGAGAGTCATCAATAATCTTTTTATATATATACCGCAACTGCATTTCTAATTAGTTCTAATCAATTCATAAATGTTATACTAAAGATAAAGGGAATTTTCTCCTGGTTCTCCCTTCCAGTATGGTAGGGTGAAGCTTTTACCGTAGGTTATAAATAGAGGATATTACATGAGTGTTTATCCAATATCATATTTATGAAACGATATGACTTAAAACACAGGACACAAGCCTTGGTGGAATATGTTGAATAAGTAGTTTTAACAAAAACTACAATGATGAAACGAATATATAGATATTGTGGTATCTCAAATGCAATTGAACGGTGCAATCTATATTTACCAGATATAAATCTATACAGAAATGAATGTGAGAGGGTATTGTGGTATAAAGTTCCACTTAGAACTGAATATACTGCAATGCGTGCACACTTGATGTTCCAGAGCTTACGAAAAGTACTCAGTGAATAACATATATGTACGAACAGAAAATCCGCACTGTTGGAAGGTCAGAATATATCACATGGCAAAACAATGGATGTATTGTAGCATTTTGATATTAACAAGTTAGTCAAACAATGCATTATACAATATGCAAACAATATTCAAAAGTTTTAACACAACCGTTCACAAAGCACTAAGTGTATTAATAGTACACCTATTCTACTATGGTGTATTGTTAAGCATTACATTTATTGTAATTATTCTGAATGTAAACACGTCTAACTGTCAAGGAAAATAACGGTTTGTTAATAACCACCCTTTTTATATAGCATGGTTTTTATGTTGATATAATTTAGCATTGACCATTTGTATACAATATGCCTAAAAGTTTATAATTCATCAAAATTATACAGTCTTACCTACGTCCGCACATGTTCTACGGTGAACTTCCACAGAGTTGAGGCCAAAATAGTACGATTGTTTGAACAGTATCTGAAGATAATAGTTGTCATCAACTTCTGGAATAACGTCATAGAAAAAACTTTGCAGATGAAATGCATTCTCGTTGTAAAGAGTTGTATGGATATGTTCGCCTTCTTGAGAGACAATGTATATTTCAAGAGGGTCGGCCCCGTTGGTGAAGTTGACGTTAAGCTGAACACAAACTCCACTTGTTGGTATGTAAAATGCTGGAGAAAGTAGCATACTGGCAAAATGAGAAGTCACCAGCCAACCAGCTGAAATGAAAGCGTGTATCAAACATTGGCCAGATGTCCTGAACACTGATATATTTGTTTTCATAAAGTATTTTAAGATAGTTTCATGTAGGAATTGCATGTGACAATCGGGTAAAATCGAATGCTTTATGAAATTATGTTTGAACTCATATAACAGTTCTTGATAGATTAGTCATTGAACAACAACCTCCTGAAAGCTTATAGTATCATTAAAATCTCTCTGAATAATGTCATCATAGAATCAGTATGTTGCCATTATTGACTGTTTAAAATACTCATAATATTTTACAGCTTAAAAGAGTAAAGGTTATTTGTTAATGATCTAGTACTTTAATTTCCTTACGGAAAGAGCCAAATTATGTATCATGTATTTTCAATTTGGCTCTGTCAACACAAATGTTAAATTTGAATCACTTGTGCTTGTGGTATCAAACACCACATGAAATTACCTAGGTATTAAATGCAGCTTGTCTGAAGCATAATTTTACTTTGTGTAGAAATGATCATTTATAATTCAAATAAGAACAATTACTGATATCATATTGCTAAAATTTCGACATAATTATACATCTTGTTCATGCATACCTTCAGTTTGATTCCATGTTCCCATAGTAGAATAGCCACACATTCCTTCCTCATCAAACGTACAGTTAACCTTTGCTAGAACAGTGGTATATCATGATGTATGCAATATCTTACATAGATACGTTCAATACAGCAACATAACAGTTTGGCTTATCAAATGCGCTAGGCGTCCGATGTAGAATACAAATACAATAATACTTTTTTCACGAATTTACAATACATGTATGCATGTCAAACATATTTTGTTCTGTATGATTACATATTAAGGGAATATACAATGGTCACGTTTTTTACTAAATCAGTGTAATGTTATTCATATAGATGACACAACAGTAAATCTAACATCTATTTCATCTGGCTGTAATATAATTTGCACTTCGAATATTAAGTTTCCAAGTAAGATATACTGTTGACATATATGTGCTGAATATATTAGATGTACCCCCAATCTATTAAGTGGTATACCCTGTATCATTATACTAGGGACAACGCATGAGTATTTCTCATGTTCAACTATATGTGGGGCCTCCGTGGCCTGTTCAACTATATGTGGGGCCTCCGTGGCCGAGTGGTTATAGTCGTTGACTTGCAATCTCTCAGCCCCTCACCGTAGTCTGGGCACTTCGGATTTTTCAAGTGAGAAAGCCTTCCAGCTGACTTTGGGTAGGTCGGTGGTTCTACCCGGGTGCACTCTGTGGCTGAAATAGTTTACAGAGGTCTCCCGGTGTCTTCCTCCACCTGTAATATGCTGGACGTCGCGATATGACTAAAATACTATTAAAGCGACGTTAAATTCCAAATAAAAAA
>JAULCC010622778.1:0-17536 GCA_032358795.1 Nuttallia obscurata
GTTACTGCCAACTTCACAGCAGTAATTACTGCTGTTACTGCCAACTTCACAGCAGTAATTACTGCTGTTACTGCCAAATTCACAGCGGTGTCAAGTTTAGCTTAAATATGGACTTCAAAATTCATATGAACGGAACAGAACATGGTTTCTAAAAGTAACTTGTACAATAATGCGCCTCATTTCAAGACATAAAATACATACATACACCCACAAACACACACATATTGATCATCACGTGACATTAAAGTATATACAAGACACATTCACATGTTTCATTCATTTCATGCATATATTAATTATATGTTTAATCATAATCTTATTGACGTTGTTAATTGATGAGTTGCGGAAATTAAAACCTTCTTTTATTATGAATTTAGCTAAATACGTTTGAAGCAAAACTGTTTGTTAGGTAGGGACTGTGGTCTAGTGGTAAGACTTAGGATCGAAGGGTCCTGGGTTCGAATCCCGCCCGGGCAGTCGGATTTTCTGGGCAGAAAATTAATCCCACGTGTGCCTCACTGCACCCATGTGTGTAAATGGGTACCTGTGAAGGTGTAAGCCAGTGTGCCGTGGCTGCAATTTGCGCCAAGTGTTAACGGCCGACATACAACCTAATGATCGGAGCACATTATGTAAAGTAGGGAAGTTATATGTAAAGCACGTTTGAACGTAAGTTCAATATGAAAAGGGTGCTATAGTAATAAAAGAAAACAGGGAACTCTTAAAGTATGGTTTTCGATTTTCTACCTTTAATCAGTTTCACAGATTAATATAAAGTAGTACTCATTTAATATCACACACTGAACATACTTTCATGTTTGTTTTTTCTTTTTGTTTAACACCCATCTTCAAGTCTGTACGCTCATTGATTGTGAGGCTAAATGAAGCCTGCTAACATAAAATCTTAACTCCTTCACTGCCATACCCCGAGTTGTAAGTCATTTGTAAACAGCTTGAATCCGGATGAGACACCGAGTAACTCGAAATCTCATCCGGATTCAAGCTGTTTGACACTCAGCCAATTGTTTTGACAAAAATTTAGTGAATTTGTGAAATTAAAATGAAGCAGACGAAATATTGCGCACGCGCGGTATTGCTTCCGGCAGTGAAGGGGTTAAACCCCGAGGTAGCACCTCTAGCTACATGTAGTTTTAATATGCAATATTGTCATTGAACAGAATACACATAAAAATCTATCTATGCAAAATAATGTTAAATTATGCAAATTACCTTCGATAATACTTTTTTACTGTATTTATTTAGGTTTTGATCGTGCACGATTTATGAAAAACATTGAAATACTTTATCGTCACTCGCTGTTGATGTCTTTGGGTCAACTGAATAACTATGCGAGTTCTTTTAGGGTTGCCTGTTCTGATATTTATTAACCTTTTGCCTGCTAAGGGCGACCGTGATAGATTTTGCAAACAACTTGGATACAGATTAGACGCCGAGTAACTCGGCGTCTAATCAGGATCCAAGCTGTTTGGAACTCGGCAAATTGTTTCTACAAATATTTGGCGAATCTGATGAATTTTAAAATCTAGGCAGACGACAGTTTAAGCAAACGACATATTTTTTTTTCAGCAGGCTAAGGATTAAGTAATCAATGAAATTATTACAAGCTTCTGAAATTAAATATTATTTTTGTTGGTAATCTGTAGATAAAATTCAAGGATATATAAGTAACGTGGAAAATATGAAAGGGTGTTAGCATGTGATTGTATATAAGAAAGAAAATGCCGCTGTTTAATGCCTATAACAAAATGAAACGTCTTATATTACATCGTACCACAAAAACTTTCGCAAATCTGTCGTCTGTTTTATCGCATATGCGATATCTGTCGTCTGTTTTAAATCAAATTTATGCAGAGTCTGTCGTCTATTTTATCGCAAATGCGACATCTGTTGTCTGTTTTGTCGCAAAATTATGCGTCGTCTGTCCTCTGTTTTATCGCAAATCCATGCGGTGTCTGTCGTCTATTTTATCACAAATGCGACGAATGTCGTCTGCTATGTCGCCAATGCGGCATCTGTCGTCTGTTTTAAAAGGTGCACGCGTATTCTAAATGTCGTTTTGAATGTTGGAGACCTTCTACATATGTTTTTATTACCCGATAACGTTCATCAGACGATGGTACTTTACTATAACCGTAAAATATACGATATTTATTCTCAGAGTATACGATCTTCTGATAGCCGGGCACCATGTATGATCCAATCTTTTTCTTCCTTGTTCGGATATTTTTTCTGTTGAAGCGAACAATAAAACAGTAATTATACAGTCCGATAAAATACCCGAGAAATAACTAAAATTGAGCATTGACCTCATCTAACACACTGGTTATTAGTAATAACTATTCTCCGGCATATTTGTAGGGCTGTATGGGTAAAATTTATGGAGGTGTCCGCCGAGATCGCATTAAAATCAGATCTATACCATTTTGCTGTATGTTCTGACAACGAAGTATTGTAATTGGCTTTCAGCTGATTTTCCGATCAGCCAATCAAATCGTTACTTACACAATCGTGAAAGTAAAAGTCATCGGATAATTTGCGAGTGTTCCGAACTTTGTCATATAATGTTAACAATGACACAGCTATTTGGTTTTATGATTGATTTATTGTCATACGCTAAAATGGGATGTTCGAGTGAAACAAGACAGGCAGCATCATTTTGTTAGTTTGTTTGTTTATAAGGACTTTATCGTCGTTTAACAGTATTTCAGTCATATCGCGACGTCCAGCTCATTACAGGTGGAGGAAGACCCTGAGGACCTCTGTACAGTATTTCAGGCACATAGTGAACCCGGTTAGAACCACTGATCTACCGCAAGCCAGCTGGAAGGCTTACCCACTTTAAAAATCCGAAATGCCCAGAACGGGATTCTAACCCACAGCGGTGAAGGGCTGAGAGATCGCAAGTCAATGACCATAACCACTCGACCATGGTGGCCCCAAGACAGCGTCATATGTATTAACGTGTGTCATGACAACACCATCAATCTACACAAGTTACATGACAGAAGCAACATAAGATACACGTGCTATATGACAGATACAACACAAGATGCACGTTTTACATGACAGATACAACACAATATACACGTATTACATCACAGATACAATACCAGATACACATGTTACATCACAGATACAATACCATGTACACACGTTATAGTACACATACAACACCAGATACACGTGTTACGGCACAAGTACAACACCAGATACACGTGTCAAAGACAAATATTCACATTCGCCTACTGATTTCTGTACAATCAAAATGCGGTTCATTTTGCATAAACACTACGACCTTTCATGACCTTAAAGTAGGCGGAGACTAGAGAAAAGCACATAAAGATTGATAATTTCGTGTAATGAACTATTATCATATTAAAATAAAAACTCATCAAAGCAGATAAATAGAACTATTTTGTTTTCAATTAATAAACAATGACATTAAATGATAAGAAAATACTCGTATAATTTTCCGTTTTCTTCTTTTTATCGAAACTATTTTATGCCCGGTTGTATATACAAACGGCGAATTACACCTAAGGGCGAAAACTGGCTATTTCAACCTGCGATGTTCCCCTTTTAGAGCTAAATCTTTGAACTTTGCGTGTGGTTTCGGTTACATAGAGATTGAACAAATACAACACCAAACAATGTGCCAAAGACAGATACAACACCAGATACACGTTTTACAGGACAGATGCAACACAATATACACGTGCTACAGAACAGATACAACACCAGAAACATATGTTACATGACAGATAAAACACAATTTACTCGTGCTACAGAACAGATACAACACCAGATACACGTGTTACGTGACAGATACAACACCAAACAATGTACCAAAGACAGATACAACACCAGAAACACATGCTACAGAACAGATTCAACACCAGATACACGTGCTACAGAACAGATACAACACCAAATACACGTGCTAAGTGACAGATACAACACCAAATAATGTGCCAAAGACAGATACAACACCAGAAACATGTGCTACAGAACAGATACAACACCAAATACACGTGCTTAGTGACAGATACAACACCAAATAATGTGCCAAAGACAGATACAACACCAGAAACATGTGCTACAGAACAGATACAACACCAAATACACGTGCTTAGTGACAGATACAACACCAAATAATGTGCCAAAGACAGATACAACACCAGAAACACGTGCTACAGAACAGATACAACACCAGATACACGTGCTACGTGACGGATACAACTTTAAACAACGTGTCAAAGACAGTTACAACACCAGACACACGTGTTATAGGACAGATACCACATAAGATACACATAAAACACCAGTTTCAAATGTGACCAACACCAGATGTCAGTTTGAGAGGACAAATAAAACACCAGATGTCAGTGTAGCATGACTTCAGGCAGCACCATGCATACGTTTGTCGTTACATATACCACGCCAGATACACGTATGAACAGGACAAACGAAACAACAGGACAATCTTAACAACATATCCAAACGTGACATTATTTTGACAGTAACAAATGTATGAGAGTAATTGCAGATTCGATACAAGACATACGTGCGACAAGATAAAATAAACACCAAATACTCATGCATAGGACAAATGCAACACCAGATGTCTATGTAACATAACAGAGGCAACACCAGATGCGCCTGTAGCAGGACATACTGAACAACACTTGTTTTCTTCAAATGAAATTATTCGACAAGGGTAATCAGCCAGCTTGTTGAAAGTCGGTGGATTTACCAAAACAAAACCGTTTTTGCAGTATGTGTTTGCTGAATCCCCCCCCAACACACACACACACCAATTTTTACATTTTCATATCTTTTGGATCTATAAATGATGTCTATAAATAAATGATTTAAGATGTAAAATTTTGTAACGTGTTTTCACCAAAAACACGACAGATCCATTTGGAGAAAAGCATGCTCAACCCTGAATGGGTTGATCGTCATCATCATTATCATCATCATCATCGTTTAGACGGATTATCAGAGACCCTCATGAGGTACTTCGTGTTTGGTCTCTGGGTCGATTATTCTTATATATTTTCGTACATAACTCTATGCCTCCATACGAGGAAATGGTAATGCTATTTTCCAAATTACAATATACTTTCAACGAACGTTTCACTTCCGCCCATAGCGGAACGTCACATAATTAACATAACATTTTACTTCTTATTTTGTTTTATGACAAGATATGAAATAATGTTTATGATATTAACTATACCTTTCCCGTAAAAGTTGGTATAACGCAATCAGACAATGAAGTGACGTCATTTCATCAACCTTAATCTGATTTTTAATAGGTAAAAATTTGTAATGGGGAGCACATTGATAAAAGACTATTAACCTTTTTTAAATGTTGGAGACCATTTAATTTCATTTCAATATAAAAGAACTCCGGAAAATGTTGAGTAGATGTAAGTTGGATCAGCAATGACCTCCCCAGTTGCACCAAAATATCCCTCAATCCAAACTGACTGTCCAGAGGTCACGTGCAGCACGGCCGTGTTAGCACCCATCATTTCCTGATTCTGAATCGGTACTGCTATAGCATCTACCTCGTTCTTCCCATCTACTACCAGACTCAGAATTGTCTTGTGGTGTCTACTGTTGTAATGAAAAGTGAATATGTAAACACCCGTTATTGGCACTTGGAAAACCCCGGTGTGTACATTATAGCCATTCCCGTCATTCAAGAGAACTTTGTTAAACTTAACAGTTAGACCGTGAGCAACGTTGTATACATAGTGATCTAGGTAAACTGTAAATGCAACATGTTCGCCGACTTGTCTGACAATTTTTCCCCCTACAATAGAACTCTTTCTATTCGGTTCCAATTCTCTGTCATGGTTTTCGCCATTCACATCCGCATTTCGCATAGAGCTGGTCTTTTGTTTCCGCGTTTGATATGAAACATCCTTTCTGTCTGATGCCATATGATATTTCATGTTTTGAAATTGATCGCCAGAAGCGATTGGTTTCCCAGTTTGTCTCTTTAATGTATCATCACACAAGTCACACTTTTCCCGCTCGTTACCTGCTTTCAGTTTCATGACATCATACTTCAGCTGTCTATTTTCAGCCTCCAATAACCGTATCCTTTTCTCTTGTAAGAACATGCCACGTTGAAGTTTTAGTACATTTATATGAGAACTACCTGACTCTGCGTCTCGTAAAACCCTTTTAACAATATCTGCTACTTTTTTCTCAAATCCACTGTTGTCTGTATCTAACTGCCCACAAGCAGATACAGAAAACAACTGAAAACTGCTGATAAAAAACAATAGCAGCAACAACATTTTTAAGAGACTTTCGACTTAAAGGCATATGAGGTTGATAAATGCTTGCCGTTTTCTGTTAGCAATCGTAAACAAAGGTTCAATTCAGTATAGTAAGACTAGATAAGTAGGCAATTTTAGTATGAGCTCAGTCGAATCCTGATACTGATAAGTATGATTCCACTTATAGAAACAAATAGGCACGGTCGTCTGATAACCTAGCGTAATTTCAAAACTTCAAGTTATCTTTGTAACTTAAAAATGGAATAATTGTGAAAAAAATAAAACATTAATACGTGAAAAAAAAAATTTTTTTTTTACAGCAGATTTATTTCATTAAATCCGCTGTTTCGTGGTTTGCTGGATATGTATCGCCATCTAGAGTAACCGGTTACGTACGTGCTTCGCCATCTAGCGGTAGCCCAGTTTAAACATCCGGTAAAACAACGCGGTGGTTATGACAACAGCCACTTCAGTAATCGGAAAATTTCGGCTATTTCAATTCTCCTAACCAGTCTGCAGAATTATGTAACCAGCAGTAGATTGACCCTTTTCTTCGATATTTCATTGACAGGCAGTTAGTCAGTCAGATAATGCGAAGTTTAAACACGCACATTACCTTTACTGTTCAGGATAAAAATTAAGTCAGCGTGTAACTAGAAGTGCAGGCCTCAGATGGTGTACAATTTACTGTACACAACTTTCCCACGCGACGTTATACGGAAATTGTTTTAAAAAGACGATTAATCAATCTGATATTAAGTTGGTTCTTGTTCTTGACTTTGAGCGAGGCATTTTTCCTCGTCGAGATCTCTCCGTGAACTGTTCGTGTACGTGAAAAATAGCTCACCGAGCGAAATGACGCAGATACGTACCCGGACCGGGGCCCGGGCGCGGATCGGACGTATGGAATGTACCTAACGTATGCTTTGTTGAGCGAAGCTTCACGGACACGGACGCGGACCACGGACACGGATCACGGACCACGGAACTTTGGAATGCCGGCCTTTTAAGGGTGGTTTATTCATTAACAGCTGTTTCTAACAGTTTCGTTATCGGCATTATAAAAATATAGATTTTCATTGATTTAACATTAGCATTTACTTTTGAGAAATTCAAATAGAATTACGTCCATTCTGTTTTTACGAAAGCCAAATAGAGTTACGTACCTTGAACCTAGATACACCGGTATGAATTGGGGCTAATTTTGACGTCGATATTTGTTGACAATTTCAACCGTGATAATGAAAATAAACGATTGTACATATTTATATAAAGGATGTGGATTGTTGATATAATCACATCGAAAAAAAACAAAAAAAAACCCTGTTTTTTGCACCTACATATTTATATTACGGATGTGGCTAGGTGATATAATCATTTCGAAAGTAAATGTAAACTTTTTTTTGCTCGATGCATAACTATGACATGCAATATTTTAATACGTATTTGTGATCAAATAATTCCTTCTTCGTTATTCTCTCATATGTTTACAAACGAGCTGCTGATATAAGATAATGATCAAGATATAATCAGATAAAATAATATGTTTCATCTCTTTTGTTCCATTAAGGGAGTGGTTTTGAAACTCAAACAAGAATCAACAATATACTTTATGTATGTTCTACTTTCGCAACAGAAGCGAACTAAAAGATCCATTATAGTTATATATCTTCTGTCATGTCAGTAGAAGGCCCTGATAAGAATATACTCGTACCTACAACAAACACCCGGTTTTATTTTAGTATATTCAGCACATATGCCAAGTTTTTGCAAAAACAAATCCGCTTTTCAGGAGTTCTGTCCTTTGATTTTCCTATCTTAATTATATTTTTTATTGGGTGGAAGTGAAACGCGCTTGTGAAAAGAGAACCCAAAGTCGGATAAAATAATAACATGTGTTCAAAAACTAAATCTATATAGTCCCAGTATCGCTTAGAAGCAAAGAGTTTTTCTGGGTTTCATGATTAGCGAAGCACAAAGCAAGACTTCGTGCTAATAAAAAAAAGTATGTAACAAACCCACTGGTCCATACATGAAACCGTATAGCAAGTATAGATGTAGAACATAATGATAGTTTAAGTCAAATTTATTAGTAGCTACTAGTTGTTTTTAGCTTAAATTATAATCATTACTTATATAAGTATACATGTATATTTCTTTTAAAATTATTGCTTTTTGATTGCTTTTATGAAGATACGAAATATCTAAAACCTAAAGAATTTCCTTATATGGCCATACTGGCCCTGTACATCTCTAGTCAACTAGGTTATATCAGTCAGTTTAGACTTTACTACATTTTTTGCATCTAATTCATTAATAATTGAAAAAACTAATATGTTTGTACTTATATTTGGTCTTTTAATTTTCATGATTTTGTATAAAGATTGTATTTTATTCAAAATGCAAGTATAGACGATTAATATAGTTCCTCTGCATTGCTTGGGTTTGAAAACACTGTAAACCCAGACTTAATTGACCAATATCTGCTATTTGTGCCACTGAAAATTTTGTCACATGAATTTTCATTAAAATGTAATAGACAATAATGAAAGATTGAAGGGTTCAATATTAAAGGTCTAATAGATATTCAATTACACAGTGAAACTTCAACTTTTCATTTTAGTTTTTGAAAGTGTGATAAATTCACAGGAGAAGGTGGATGCCACTGTAGAATTCATTCATTTATTATAAAGCTATTGTTTGGCGATCAGTACAAGAGGACACCGGATAATGTAGAATATCTGTAGTAAGACCCTAAAAACAGCTCCCCATCATCCTGCAAAATTTCCTCTGGCCAAACAGTTTGGCCGGCTTTTTTATACAGCGGTGTTTCCCCCTATCACCTCTTGATTCGAATCTTTCGGAACAGAAATGGCATCCACTTCATCTACACCATCTACAAAAAGACCCACTATTGTTTTCCGGAAGTGGCAGTTGTAATGGAAATTTAACAGGTAGACTCCAGTAACTGGCACTGTGAATATGCCTATAAATGGATTATAACCACTGCCGTCATTCAAGAGAACTTGGCTCATTTTGATGGTGTGTCCAATAGACATGTGGTCAATGTTGTGGTCAAAATTAGCTGTGAAGCCTACATTTTTTTCTGCCCTTCTGGCTTGTTCATTTACATCTGTTTGAATTAATAGGAGGTTTGTTTCTTTTAGATAGTTCAACAGTTTAAAATGTTTCCAGGTCTTTACCTTGTATCATATATAGCTTTCTGTCCATCTGAACAGCTTTCACTGAGAATCTTAAGATCCTGACAGCTACATACAAAGAGGGCTAAATAAAGCCATTAGAAAGGTATCGAGGAGTTTCATTAACGTTCCTGATTAAAGGAAGTAAAACAAAAATCCCAAGAGACTGGAAGGGATTTAGGCAACAGTGATAACCAAAAACAGTTTTAACATCTTTTTGAAGAATGGACTAGCAGCAAGTATGCATCAAAGCTGTATGGAAAAAGGGATTTCTTCTCATGCGAGTAGAAGTGCACATGCATATCAAGTGAAGATCTATCAAGTACAGTGACATTTGATGTGAATAGCCTAGAAGAGGCTGACTCGAGAACGATATTTCATCTGAAGCATGTGTCAAAGGAAATATCAGGAAACAAGACAATCATCGTTTGATCGCCGACACTGACGTATTCATTCTTTTTTGTTGTCATATGTACAAGAATTGAATATTGATGAGCGAAAGGTATTGTTCGATTCTGGTGTTGGAAAAAAACGACGCATAAAAAATGTGCATGATGTGATAAAGAGGGATGGCAATGAATTTGCAAAAGCTCTTTTAGGCCTTCATGCCTTTACCGGCTGTGACACGACCAAAGCGTTTGTCAGACAAGGAAAAGTAAAGTCCATGAAATTATTGGAAAGTATCCTAATTACACACCTGATTTTAGCAGAATTGGTCATGTCGTTGGTGAACAGTAAGAAGACATAGGTCTTCTGAAAGATATTGTTTGTTGGAAGTACCATCCGAAAAAGCCAATCTACAATGACTTTAACAAGCTGTGCGTCGACTGCTTTCGACAAGAATCGAACAGCGATGACATTGACATCAGCCTGATGCCGCTTTGTCGTGCATCACTCAGGATGCACATTCTGCGTTGCAATTATCAGGCGCTTATCTGGAAATTAGCATTGGATCCTCTAGCTGATACTCCAAGCCCAGTCGACCATGGCTTGGCTAGTGACGATTGCGAATAAATCAACTTCCAATGGACGGATACACAAATTTTCCTCCCGGGATAATAGACATATTAGCAGCAGCTACATACAGTGCAAACGTTGCCAGAGGTTGATGCTGATTTTGATGAAGAAGTCGACTACTACAACAACTACATGGATATAATAATTTGATGAAGATGATGTGAATTACTAATCATGGTTGTATGTATAACATGCTGTATAGATAGATTGAAAGATTTTGTGCCAACTTGTAATTGCCAATTTCAACACTTCATTCGCCATAGTGTCGCCTATTTGCTAACAATGCAGTTATTACTCTGTTTCTTTGGCTTTGTGACCATACAACTCACTACTAGCGATATCTTTGTAAATTAAGGCAGTTGATTGTGTCATCTTTGTAGAGAATTTACAAATATATTGTGTAATATGCATTTACCGCCTTCATGTTACAAAATGAGACAGATATAGAATGAATTTAGATTCAAATAGGTGTATTTCCTGTGATATTTCAAACATGCTTCCAATTTCTCATTAATATGTACAATTATGCAAATTAGCTAATTAAGAGAAAAATACATCTGACATATTGCAAAGCAATTTGCTTTGTTACGGCACATTTGGACTGATTTTTAGTAGAATAGACAACGATATCACACCATACGACATTCTATACGTTTACATCCAGAACCATCAGGGTTGCCATGGAAACATGCAATTTATGCACTTATCCGGCGGCGATATTCAATCCAATTACCAGATTCCTTTATAATAATGTCTATTCTGCAAGAAAATGTAGGTCTACAAAATTCCCATCAGTGGCGGAAGGTTTCACTTTTTAGCCCTCCAACTAAGGTAAACCGTTTAAACATGTTATAGGAACGCTGTTAAGAGACATATTTTTTTTCTCCAAAAAGCATGTCAAGCATCAGGACCAGAATAATCAAAGTCCTGAAGATACTAAGGTTGTTCCGTACGCGATAACCCTGGAAATGTTGCCGGTATGATAGTGGTTGGTTCCAACATGGGGTTGCAATTTGGCCCAAGCGCCTTCAGTGAAAGATAAAAATAAAATGATAGAAAAAAATAAAGAAAAAAATTTAAAAAGAAATATTGAAGAAATATAAAAAATATAGACATAAATAAAATAAAACAAATAAATAAAGTAGTAAAATGTTCTCCCCAACCGAGATGAGATACCACGCGGTCACTCAGCCAGCCAGCAGCCGCGATGGTCTTTGCTTAACTTACATCATTTGCAGACTGCTACATCGCGTCGCTGGTAAATGTACATCTGTCAACGGTCGATTTGAAGCACCTATTTAATTGCCATACATATACTATACAATGGTGTGTCTTTCTAAAAATATCTTACACTGCATGAAGGTTTTAACGGAAGAAATTGTGTAAAAGTTGGTTAATATGCAATACATGTACATTACAAATATATATTAAAATTCAAACCAAACAAAAAGTTGTGATATATCACGAATTGACAGTTTTCATAGTACATTTATAATTACGTCATTGATAAAATGGGACTTACTTTTCGTGATACCGGAAGGAGTACTTAGAACGTAAAACTGAAACGTGATTTCTGGAGTGTTCTAATGTTGTTCGAACCAAACAACAAAAAACATATTCAAATATTAGTACCAACATATTTGACATGGTAAAGCATTTTCATCAGCATATAAACGTAGACAAACATCAGTACCAGCATAATAAATATAGTCAAACATTTGTATCTGCATAATAAATATAGTCAAATATTTGTATCTGCATAATAAATATAGTCAAACATTTGTATCTGCATAATAAATATAGTCAAATATTTGTATCTACACAATAAATATAGTCAAACATTTGTATCTGCATAATAAATATAGTCAAACATTTGTATCAGCATAATAAATATAGTCAAATATTTAGACCGAAGCGAAAAAGAAATAGAAAACGATTCCACAAAAGAAAATATCATGACTGACAGCCAAGCATAAGACAACTTAATAATATTTTAGACAAACGAAGACCAAAGAAACTAAAAACAAGCATACGACAGACGTCATGGTAATGCAAGCTCTTTAAAAAAAAAGATACAACAAATTACCGAACACTTATGGATCTGTAGACAAAGACAATAACATCATGAACACAGTAAATGTAAAGTATTAGAAACTGACTTTAGCTGTAGACGAAGAAAAAATAACTTCCTAAACACAATAAAATAGCAGCACTGAAAACACTATACAGAATGACAAGCCACAGGAATAATATCGATACATTTCATAAATACAACAACAAGAGCTATCATAGGACAGCCCCACTCGACAGAACGCCGCATTGGCTTAGAAATAAAACTTGAATCGGACACAGTGTGTCCTAATACTTAAGCGTTAGTGCAAAAGTCAATCAGGGGTCATAACAACATAACTGAACTTTTTGATAACTTAAATTATCAAACTAAGCGTGTGATAGTCCGGAACAACTGTATGACGTTTCAAATCAATTGAACGAAAGGTATTAGAGTTGACCTATGGTATTTGCCAACGTGTCCTTTAACTTTCACCTAACTTTCTAAATCCATCAGAGGCCATAACCTGTATTTATATCGATATGGAGTTATCTAAAGTATGTGGTAGTTCTGAAAACATGTGTGATGTATGAAGTCAATGGAATGGAAGGTTTTGGAGTTATAAATGAAAATACAAACTTGCCGTTAATCTCTGACCGAACACCGACGTCAACACCGAGGTTGACTTCGGGGTTCGGGCGGGTAGTAAAGCCTCATTCTTCGTAAAGTCGAGCTAATACTGTGTCGAGTATCCTCAATAGGTTTGAACTACTTCAACAAACTTTAGCAATGCATAGTATATCCTGGAAAAATTTCGGTGATGATAAATGTTTCTCTAGCATCTGAGGAGATGGTGGGGGTAGAGAAAATTTGAATATTTCTTTGTCAGAAACATTTCTAAAATGAAAAGCGACATGATAATACTCGTTGTACTACCTTAACTTTTGTAAGACTTAGTTCTATTTTCTGATTGCTTCTGTAAGATATATAAAGCTAAAACAGTCCATACAGTTAACATTTTCAGAGCGGATTGGACAGTGTGTGTCCAGAAAACAGTCCAAATAGTTTTACATTTCCAGAGCTTGTCAGTGCATGTCAAGATTTTAGTCTACATTATATTAATATTTTCTGAGTTTAACAGTCTCATATTTCAGTAAACACTGTTTGATATTTCCAGATCATCAACTGATTGATTGATTGAGTTGGGTTTTACGGCACCGCAACCCTGTATAGGTTATTTGGCGCCATTCAGGAAAAAACTTGTTGGATCCACATCTCATTTACATCGAGATAAAAAATATGGAATATGGATCCAACAACTTAATACCTGCTGGAGAATCAGAGATGTAGAAACTCCAGATTAACGTTCAAACCCTATTAGTGGCCTCTTACGATCATGCCAGGGTTAAGCAGTGGTCCCAATTCTTGTGCTAAATAAGCACGCCCCAGGCCCACATTGGGCTCCAGATCACCAAAGAGCAGATAGAGATCACAGACTACTCTGAATATCATATCCAGAGCTTTTCAGACAGAGATGAAACAACCATTTTGCAGGCCACACATTTGGACATTTCTTCTAAGTGCAGATTTATTTTACAGTCTACATGTTTAACATTTCCAAAACTTTCATGGCGTATATGTAAATAAGTCTACACAGTTAATATTTTCAGAGTATCTCAGGCAGTGCAGGCCCAGATTACAGCCCATAATATTTGACATTTCCAGAGCTTCTCAGACAGTGCAGGTCGAGATTACAGTCCATACTGTTAGACATTTTCAGAACTTCTCAGACAGTGCAGATTCAGGAATACGGGCTACACTGTTGAATTTCCAGAGCTTCTTTAACAATGATAAACCAGTTTGCAGTCCACATTTTTTTATATTTCTAGAGCTTCTCAGTGCAGGTCCATATTATTACCTACACTGTTGACATTTCCAGGGCTTTTTAGACTGATACTGTAGGCCCAGATAACAGTCCATACTGATTTACATTTCCAGAGTTTACATTAGCTACCGAAGTACGAAGTACACCGTGCAGATTATGTTATGTAGACACTTTTCGCAACCTTTAAATGTTTATTTTTTCAAAATTGCCATTCAAAGCAATACATTTGACCCCGAATGTATAATTATAAAATGTGGTCAAAAGCTATTTCTATGTAAAGTCCCAGTGTCGCTTGGTAGAAAGATGGTTTTCTGGTTTCATGTTTAGCGAAGCCCAAAGCAAGTCTTCGTGCTAATTTAAAAAAAAATATGTAACATACCCGCTGGAAACCGTATGGCAAATATTTATGTTGGTGTCCTAGGGCCCGCATACAGCTTTTTTACATAAGGACAGTTTTTAGTAAAACTTTTTAGCGGATTTCCTATACATTTACTTATTATCACTACTTCTGTATAAATCAGTTTCCTTTAAAATCATAGCTTTTTTTTTAGATTTTATGAAGATACGGGATATCTATAACCTAAGGAATCTCCTTAGTTTTCTATTAAGTAGCTATATGAATATTGGCCCTGTACATCTGTAGTCATTCAGTTTGCATCAGTCAGTATACTACATTTGTTTGTATCTATTATTTCATAATTGAAAAACTCAGCTGCTTGTACTAACTGATGGTCTTTTAAATTTCATAATAATATACAAATGTTTCATGTCATTTACAACAAAATTTAAAAAAGCAAGTACGGTTGTTTTCATCGATTTTTTCTTTGAATTTTCCTTAAAAATATCAAATGTAATACTCAACAGGGAAAGATGGAAGGATTCACAACTAACATCCAGCAATTTAAGTTTTAATGGTCAATTAAATTACACAGGTAATGTTCTCATTTCATTTTCCGAAAGTGTGAAAATTTCGCAGGAAAATGTGTATGTCACTTTGTAGATTAAAATCATTCATTGTTAAACCATTGTCTGGAGATCAGTACAAAAGGACACCGGATAATGTAGCATATCTGTAGCCAGCTCCTGAAAACAGCTCCCCATCACCCGCTATAATGTCCTCTAGCCAAACAGTTTGGCCAGCTGTTACTCTCAACACAGCGGTGTTTCCTCCCATCATCTCTTGAGTCGAATCTTTCGGAACAGAAATGGCATCCACTTCATTTACACCATCTACAAAAAGTCCCACTAATGTTTTCCGATAGTGGCTGTTGTAATGAAAATTGAACAGGTAGACTCCAGTAACTGGCGCAGTGAATACGCCTGTTACTGGATTATAACCGCTGCCGTCATTCAAGAGAACTTGGTTCATTTTTATGGTGTGTCCAACAGCCATGTGATCAACGTTGTGGTCAAGATAAGCAGTGAAACCAACATTTTCTTCTGCCCTTCTGGCTTGTTTATTTACATCTGTTTGTATTATAGAATGTTTGCTTCTCTTAGATAGTTCATTAACAGTTTTAGATGCTTCCAGGTCTCTGCTATATTTCTGAGTTAGTCCATCACCTTGTATAACAGTCTCATCTATAGCTTTCTGTCCATCCCTATAGCTTTCGTTGAGCACCTTAAGATCCGAAAATAAGTCTTTGATAGCGTTCCCTCTTCTAATATCTCTAGACTCTAAAAACTGAATTCGGCGTTCAAACAATGTATTGCTCTTTTTTAGATATTTCATTCTAAGCAATACATCACTAAAGACGTTTTCTCTCTGCCTGTCTCTAGTCTCCAGAAGCTTTATCCGTTTCTCTTGTTCTGTCAACTTCTTCTGCATCTCCAAAATTGTTAATTGAGGAAATCTTGAAAAATCTTCTTGTAAGATGGATCTTACAACTTCAGCAACCTTTTCTTTAAACTCACCATTGGATGTAGCTAGGCGATCATCAGCAACCAGCCCAGTTATTAGGGAGCTTATTGGCACGACTAGCAAAATGAAACTTAGCATTGTGGAACCATGCAAGTTAATAGAATCTTAGTTCTACAAATGTGACTTTCGACTCAATCTCTGTCTATTGATAAACAATTGATAAACAATTTTGACGTATGAACTTTCGTCAGCAAAGTTCACCTTGTTATCAGTTCTAAGCTAGTTATCTAGTTAAATTAGCAAATGCTATCTTTTGTTTGAATATAGGTTACAATAAACTGTCACAATTTTTTTTTTAAAAAAACGTGGCTCAAATCTTACTTATATTAATACAATTGTACAATGCAGCACTTTATATACAGATTGAACTTGGTGTTGAGGGCGATATGCAAATATATTGACTGACCAGTCCAAATATGCATCGGTAACATCATAATTATAAACCAGAGCCGAACATTTGGACCAGCATATAAACCATAGTAAAATATCAGTAACAGCAAATGAACGATAGTCAAACATTTGTATCAGCATATAAACCATAGTCAAATATTTGGACCAGCATATAAACCATAGTCAAACATTTGGACCAGCATATAAACCATAGTCAAACATTTGGACCAGCATATAAACTATAGTCAAACATTTGGACCAGCAAATAAACCATAGTCACACATTTGTATCAGCATATAAACCATAGTCAAATATCAGTAACAGCATATAAATCATGGTCAGATTTGTATTAGCAAATTAACCAATAAACCATAGTCAAACATTTGGACCAGCATATAAACCATAGTCACACATTTGTATCAGTATATAAACCATAGTCATGCATCACTAACACCATATAAACCATAGTCAAACATTAGTATCAACATATAAACCATAGTCAAACATTCGGACCAGCATATAAACAATAGTCAAACAATTGGACAAACATATAAATTATAATCAAACAAAATCATTGACAGCAGAAAGTTTCGACGCTGACTTGCAACAACTCTAAGAATATAAATTTTCCTTTGCTTAATGATTAAGCATTGCAATATCATTAGAAATAAAAATATATAGGACAAAGATAACTAGGAACAATAATCTAGCTAGAAATAATATATAGGTCATCTTTCTAATCTAAGAAACAAC
>JAULCC010622790.1:0-10201 GCA_032358795.1 Nuttallia obscurata
TGTTTGGTGGGTTTCTACCACCTTGCACTCTCAAGCAGTGGGTGTATTCTATCCTCCCCCACGTCCCACAGGGGGTTGCAAATAAATCAAGTTTGTTGAATATGTAACAAAAGCGAAATATACAAGCACAATATTCTTTAGAATATAATTTCTATATCGAATGGTAGGTCATATTGATGAATGAATTTTTAATTTGGAATACATAACAATAACAAAACAATATGACTGTTCGAGTAAGTGATCTGTGTTGAAAAGTAACAGTTATCGGTAAGACTGTTCGAGTAAGTGATCTATGTCGAAAAGTAACAGTTACCAGTGAGACTGTTCGAGTAAATGATCTATGTCGAATAGTAACAGTTACCGGTGAGACTGTTCGAGTAAGTGATCTATGTCGAATAGTAACAGTTACCGGTGAGACTGTTCGAGTAAGTGATCTATGTCGAATAGTAACAGTTATCGGTGAGACTGTTCGAGTAAATGATCTATGTCGAACAATAATAGTTAATGGTGAGACTGTTCGAGGAGGTGATCTATGTCGAATAGTAACATTTATCGGTGAGCCTGTTCGAGTAAGTGATCTATGTCGAATAGTAACAGTTACCGGTGAGACTGTTCGAGTAAGTGATTTATGTCGAATATTAAGAATTATCGGTGAGATTGTTCGAGTAAGTGATCTATGTCGAATAGTAACAGTTATCGAATGTGAATATGTGTTTTAGTTGCAAATACATATTAACTCCGACAGTACCTCTAAAGAACTGACTTTGAATGTAACTGTTTGAAACATTCTTTCAGAAACAAAATTATTTCAATTTAAACATAGTTCATGTCACACAAGGGTTGTGACACAAGTTCGTGTTATAGACAGACAGAAAGATGGAATAAAAAGGTAGGAGACAGATGGAAGGAGAAAGAACTAGTTGGAGAAAGAGAAAAAGGTTTACAGATAGATATATAAATATATAAATAGATAGTAAGAAAGAAGAAAGATAGAAAGTGAGAAAGAAAGACAGATAGACAAACAGACATATCAATCTACAAATAGATAGATGGATAGGGAGTGAGCCACAAAGTGAGAGAAAAAATAATAACAATAAAACAATACGTACAATTTCGTTTCTTTTATTTATCAACTGTCTTCATCATCTCTCAGAAGTTTATAACTAGTTGTAACTTCATCTGAGAAAGTGAGCCAAGAATTTGTCGTTATGGTACTTTCAATGTTTGTCTTCCATATAATAAAGTCGGACAATTAACAAACCAAAAAACAACAACAACAACAAAACAGAACGTGTTCCCGGGTTTAATGTAGAACAAGAAACAACTCATTTAGCTGTTTTCAGTTTTCTGCCTTGAACTGCGATGTGATCCAATAATTGCCATGCCATTAAAGTACTTAAAGAACTGCTGGAAGAAGGTTTTAAAATGATGGGATTTAGGAAACTGATTAGAGGGTCAAAATGGCACGTATAATCGCTCATCTGAATGATCAGACGTTTAAGATGAGATTATTCAGGTTAAGGATTGCTGAATTATAGGAGAACGAACTAGATTAAAATTCTAGAATAAATTTGAATAACATTACGGATGATTTGTTCAAGTTTTTCGCAAGAAACATTTTGACCAAGTATCATAAAGAATCAGCCAAAAATGTAGCCCCCAGTGTGTTCAAAATGCTTTTTATGTCCTACTAACCTAGGTTTTACCTAGATTTTAACCTAGCATGACCAATTTTTTAACATGTCCGAGAGAATCATTCATACAAAATTCAATTAAGATTGGACACATAAAAATAGCCTCTAGTAGATAGTTTTCATAATGACCTAAATTAACACTTCGAAACTCGTCCAATAAAAATTAAGGCAAAGCATAGCCTCTGGAAGAAAAAAGGTTTTTACAAGATTTGACATAATGACCCAGTATTTGACCTTGCATAGTTCAGATTAAAAGCTTGTAATAGATTCAATCCAGACCCGACTTAACCCATTTCTGATCGCTTTTGAGAATTGATAAAGAGAAATATTCTGATCAATATTCATTAAGTTTGGGCCAAAATCATGACCTCATATTTGTTTATAAGTCTTTTAGATGATTTGATATGGTAATTTGTATTTTGCCAAACAAAACCCATTTTCGAACTCGTCCAAGATTTTATCAAAAGGGAAACATACTGATCATATTTTAAGCTGATTGGGCAAAAACATATAGCCACGAGTATGTTCACAATGTTTTTAAAAGGTTTTACCTTGTGACCTACTTGTTTACACAACAAAACCCACTTTAAAACTCGTCTACGTTTTAATAAAATGGAAACTGTTTGACCGAGTTTAATAAAGATTGGGGTAAAAATATAGCTTCTATAGTGTTCACAAGGTTTTTAAAAGATTTGACATATTGGCTTAGTTTTTTGCCCATCATAACCTACTTCGGAATTCGTCCAAAATGTACTGTGGCAAAATGATATTTTGACCACACAGATGTAGGGAATTGATTAACCACTGCTCGGAATGAAATATTTATATTAAGACACCAGTTTTAAAATTAAAGCTCTAGCAACGATATTATAGCTTAATTTCGATGCTTTAAATGGATGTAATAAGTTTTGTATTGACTGAAGCTGATCATTAAGATTTCGTAATAAAGATTAAGGACCAACAGGGAGCTCTTGAAGTATCTGGCCTGTGTATAACTTCTGAATTATCTGTTATCAAATGCAGAATTTAAATTAATATTTTGAAATCGTTTTACTTTACATGACAGATATGAAATAATGAAGAAGACAACAACGTAAATCAAAGTAACGTTAGGGAAGCGAATGCAGTACAGTTTAATCTTAAACCTGCTGAACAAAATGTCGTCTGCTTAAATTGTCGTCTGTCTAGATTTTAAAATTCATCAGAATTGCCCAATATTTGGAAAAACAATTGGCCGAGTGTCAAACGGTTTGGATCCTGATTAGACGTCGAGTTACTCGGCGTCTTACCTGGATCCAAGTTGTTTGCAAATTCTATCACGGCCGCCCTTAGCAGGCTAAAGGTTAAAGCGGTATTGCAGTACAATTTAAAGCTATTTATTGCGGATTCGGTGCTTGTAGGGTGAATACAAAATCAGAGTTTCAAGTTCAAATGAGCTAAACTCTGAGCAAAGAGCCTATCTGCTATACCAGCCTACGGACACAGTCCTGGTTTTCTAGGATGCTTTTTCAAATACCAATTTATTCAGTACATCCCCATTAAATGCAGTAGAAAGTAAGCCAAGTAAAGGATCCGCTTTTGCCTAAAAAAAGGTCAATAGTATACTCGTATTGCAAAGCTGGAATACAATAAAAATGATAAGATCTAAACCAAACATCGCATGTTGGGCCACCTCAAATTGACTGCTTACATTTCGGTTTTTATTCATTGAAATCACAAGGAACAACAGAACACTTCTGGTATGCTGTCTGAATGGGGTACACATTTCCAGACATCTGTCTAGCGATTTTCTAAACGAGAAGTTGTTTTGTTGGCACAGAGGTCAATGTGAAGTATGTTGTTATAGGAAATCAAAACATGCATTAAGCGAAATACATGTATATTGCTATATTTATTCTAATTTCAACAAGGGTGGGATCGTAGAATACCTTAATTACAAAAATCTACAAAAATACATGACACGCAACGTTTTCGATGAAAAGCATCACAGCATATTCATTTTAAAGGACAATTTATATCTATATAATACGGGGAGAATGTAAAGTTGATACGAGGCTTTTAGGCAAATCAGTAGAACTCGAATGCACTTCGCAAATTGCTGTTTAACTTAAATCTTAGCAACAAACTCTAATTTGTCCTTGGTTTAACTTAGATCTTAGCAACAACGTCTAAATTGTCCTTGATTTAACTAAGATCTTAGCAACAAGCTCTTATTTGTCCTTGGTTTAAATTAGATCTTAGCAACAAACTCTAACTTGTCCTTGATTTAACTTAGATCTTAGCAACAAGCTCTGAATTATCCTTGATTTAACTTAGATCTTAGCAACAAGCTCTAATTTGTCATTGATTTAACTTAGATCTTAGCAACAACCTCTAATTTGTCCTTGATTTAACTTAGGTCTTAGAAACAACTTCTAATTTGTCCTTGATTTTCAATTAGTTTTGCTTTTACACCATGCGGTAAGCTGCATAATAAAGTTAACTTTGCAATAACCTACGGGCTGCAAAATAAAATTTGTTTGCAATTACCCACGGGCTGCATAATAAAGTTAAATTTGCAATAACCCGCGGGCTGCACAATAAAGTTTAATTTGCAATCACCCTGGGGCTGCATAATAAAGTTAAATTTGAAATAACCCGTGGGCTGCATAATAAAGTTTAATTTGCAATTACCCACGGGTTGCATAATAAAGTTAAATTTGCAATAACCCGCGGGCTGCATAATAAAGTTAGATTTGCAATAACCCGCGGTACAAATTTCTTCAAAAGCAAACGTGTTTTGCAAACTGTCCTCTACTTCTGATTAAAATTAAGTTACTATCAACTATCGGTACTGACCTATGCAAGAAATACAGATATGTTGGGCCCTAGACACACATTGAACCGTAGTTTCCGTTAAAGCATAGTCTTCGATGACTTTGAACTAATATCCATCACGTTCGGTAATCTTCAACTAAAACACTAACCTGTGGCAAATTTCAGCTTAAAACTTTCAACTGCTTTAACCTTCAGCTAAAAGCGTTCAGCAATATGGTAACCTTTAACAAAATCTTCCACACTAATGCACCTCCGTCCAATTTTGTAACAAAAACACGCGCAGAAATCGGACACAAAATGGACACAAGATACATTAAAAAAAATTAAGTTGGAGGAAAGCCAGACAACACATTTTCACTGAGAAGCATTTGCAAGATACATTAAAGCATCTCCTTGTTGTTATAAGTCCCCTTGACCTAATTAAAGCAAGCACGATAATTAAAGACATTAGCACGGACTTGAAGCTGAAATAGGAAATGCTTGAAACTTAGTAGTTATTGAACAGTTTTAAAAATCTTTGTAAAACAATTGTGGAGGTCATCGTACTTGTTGTTTTGTGAATAGGGTCTAGAAAACATGACCAATGACATATTTTGCTCCGGTAAAGAAACACATTTTAAATAGTATCAATGGTGTATATTTTTTGGTTTTTGCACAAATTTAACAACATTACTCTGTTAGGTGAACATGCTTGAGTCAGTAAGAAACAATTTGTCTCGACGCACATAAAGCAACAAAGAAAATAAGGAAATATTAACTATAAATAGGCTCAGACATGGAAATGGTTTTGCGAACAATGTTGCGCATAGACGTACATACTTTAAAAACTTTAAATAAGAATGTCTTCAAACTTCACAGTTGCGTAGCTGATTGCATGAATGAGCAGAAGATATACAGAAATGTGTGTATTACCGTGCTATTTGTCAAAGGATAACCGGAAGTTTAGAGGTCCCTAATGTGATTATTTTCAAAACCGTATTTCGTTACACCAAACCGTGCCTGATTTATAACTGTTGCACGCCTGGAGTTACGGTCATCAAAACATCGTATGGAGGCTGGGCATGGTAAGTAGATAATCCCTATTGACCTTGGGATTATTTGGTCAAAGATCAAAGATTAAGGATACAATGACTTTGAACACAAAACAACTGAAATCGTTTCTACTATCAGAAATTACCAAATAAACTTAACCATGTACGAATTCGTTCAGATAATTCGTTTTCGGTTGACATAGTAGGTTTGTAACTTTTAATACTATTATCTCTACAAAGCGGAAAATAAACTCAGCGATACGTATTGGCAATTTATTTTGACATACCTGAATAAAACAAGTTACATAGTTCTTAATCATAACTGTCTTAAATTGTCTACATTAACAATGAAAAAATCCAAACATTTCCTTATTCCTGCTCAAACGGGGAAAATTCAACAAAGTTATCTAAATCTAGTCGATGCTTGAAAGAAACAAGACGCATACATACGCAGAGCTTAATTGTCTTGTTGTGAAGTTGTCTTCAAAACAAGTCCTCTGGCCAGTTTTATTCATCAGCGAGAGATCCGCCGTAATCGATGGAAAAGTCAGCATGAAATTAGGTTTTGAAAATTGCCAATGGATTATTGTGGTAATGTTGTGCACAGAGATATTTCAGCACGAGCTTTTCGCCGCCAGTTATGTCGTCTACGTCGTTATGTAGCACGATTCAATCAACAATTAATTACAAATCACAGGGTAACCGAAATACTTAGTTATCCTTTCCACAGACTGTTTTGTTAATGACGTTCTATTTACGTATCGCGCAACTATTGGTGGCTCACATGGACGAAGATTCTCTCACATTTTGATTCAGATCAACGGTTCTGCGGCTTCTGTCAATATTTGCTCTGGTCTCATTTTGAACCAGAGATAATAAATACAAATTAAACATCGACAATTCTTTACCGACAGGGTTCTACATTGTAAGTAAATATACATCATTCCGATTGGCTTTAACATTTGTATGACCAATTTGGAGATAAAAAAATGTACTAGAAACTCAAGGTCAAGTTAATATGAAACAGAGTTGATACATTTTAAGTGTACTAATAGAATGTTACAAAAGTTAGGTTTCTACAAATATGAATATTGTTTTTAACAGATTTGAAATCCATTTACACCCTACTACCTACTAGACTATTATATAAACACTTAATATATTGGAAAAACAATGTAAATAAACAAAATTAAAGATTTTGGAAAAAGGTGCCACGGTAACTAAAATTTTAACTGCGGTATCTCCAGAGTCATGGCATTGGTCATACATTGCTTACAAAACGTGTAAAAACACGAGCCATAATAATGTAAAATATATTGTTGTGTTTTATCATCTGAGAGGGGCAACACCGGTCTTTCTCCTACGATTTCTCTAATAACTTAACACAACCCTTTGTGTGAGTACAATAATTTTTTATTCACTGAGATAAGTAATGTCTGTACCCACAGCATAAGGTTAGGAGGTAAGGTAAGGAGTTTAGAACACTATATACGCACCTTATACAGAGCCCTGATATTGTGGGACATCTAGTATTATGTTAATTAAACAGAAATATAAAACAACAACTGAAGAAGATGTTAATTGGACTGAAACGTTTATATATACCAAACATAATATTCATTAAATATTGCAGGTATGAAAAAGGGGAAATTATATGGAATGCCGACACGCTGTGAAAATAGAAAACTGTCGCATACGCCTTTAAAGTTTTTAAAGTATAATGCTGTGGCGATTCCCTTTTTTCAGATGCATTATTAATAAAGCATAAAATGAAGCCGATTCATTCATCAAAAGTAATATTTCTGACACTGAGTATGTTGCAGAGTGAGTGAGTAGGGGAGTGAAATGCGGTTTTACGGCACATCAACACACAAAGGCGCCGAAAACATGTAAAGTTACTTATAAAAAAATATGAGTGAGCACAATAATATAAACTATTACCTGGTAGTAAGTACCTCGATCAATGAGTAGTATAAAAATATATTACTACGTTTTCATAATGTAAATAAGAATATAAAGATAAAATATTTAAGGATATAAAGGGCAATTTTGCCGGAAGCATTTTGTGGGGATGTTGCACGAAATTAAGGAACGAAAACTCTGCAATGGAGTTTGCTTAAATGGAATCTTTTCTGACTTTTGAATACACGAATAAAGAATGAAACATTATATAACGAGAAACTGTATATTTTAATTTGATAAAACTTGAATTTGAAATTTGAATTTATATCATACGTTTTATTGCACTGAATTGTTACGAAAGCTCTGTGAGCTGATTGAATTGTCTCTCAATATGTCCAGGTTTTGACTGATACAATGAGAGAAAGAGCTCGTGCACGCGTTCTTAATGGCCGGGTGTGAATCATACAGCGGAAGTCGATCTTGGGACTTATCATAACAAAACATATCTTTTATTTGGCTTTAATTGCACGAAGCATATCACAGCCAATCATAAACAATACAACACTTAAGCCGATATCGCTGGCAGTAAGCAAAGAATCATTCCCGAATGGATAGTATTTGTAGATATTATTTACCTACATATAATACTCTCTATAAATGAAGAAAGGTTATTTTCAGAATATTTTCGCAAATATTACAAATATTATGCAAGGAATTACGCAGCGTAGTCTCCACTGCTTATTACATGGTATGTTGTATTTTACCCGCTTTGGGAACGACTAATAGAATAACAGTAGTTATATCATGGATGTGTTTTGAAATAGTCATAACTATTGTCCCTCGTTGTTAAAGGTGCCATTTGGAAATATTATCACCGGCCTTCCAGGTTTTTCTGAAGTCGCTGTTTTACAATCATAAACTTAACAACTTGCTTCTTATACTTCGGGACAAAATTTCTAACTTGTCAGAAAAAAAACCACAAAAAAAACAACAACAACCCAGAATCAACAAAATACAGAAATAGAAACATGAAATAATATTTACTGTACAGAAAACGCCTTTTTTACAATCTAATCTATTTCTAAGGATTTGTAGACGTGGCGAGAAGGAGCCTTTGAGAGGTTGCCTCTTTGTAAAAAGCATTTGGCTATAAAGACAGAGTATATATGTTCAACTAGACAAGCACACTATCGTCAAGTATTACTCGTGCAATGTACAGCTCCATTAGGATTCGATATAATCGCTATAAATCTATATGCTTTTACAGACCTTCAGCCAACCACACTGTTTTATCCATTCGTCGTATTTTAATAGTCTACTACATCGAATATAAGAAATATTACACTGTGAGAGAGACGCCGTCAATAAAATGATAAACTTCTACATCCCGGACTTCTAATAGCTTTTAAAATTGCATGCACATGATTTAGGTGTATTTGAAATCGGAGACTGCTGCTAACGCCAACGGCAGTTATTTAGGTCAGAGACTACCAGTGTGTGTGTCACATCGGTTCCAAAATACATATACATGTAGAACTTCTGTGTCGCAGTCCGACTTTTTGCAATACATTTCGTTGGCAAATGTTTAGTTAAAGCCTTTCGCCGCCATAGGCGACTCGTTGATATTTTTGCACACAGATAAAACGCCGAGTAACTCGGTATCTTATTAGGATCCAAACTGTTTGACATCATGATTATATTTTAAACAGATATTCAAGAAATATCCTCTTTGAACAATAAGACAGACGAAACTATACTCAGACGAACTAATTTGGCACCAAAAGAATTAAAAATGTTCCATTGTCAATTCATACATGTAGGCTTGGGCATAACTTATAACATTATTAAAGCCTTCTCAACAACAAAAAAAAAATATGTTAAATGCTCAAATTTGAAAAGTTTTATAACATTAGACCCAGGATCCGTGATTATAAAACTTTCTTGAACACAGACTCGCATAATGAACACTCTTACACAGTAATATATTATTTATCACATGACCCGCCTTGTATTCTATTCAATATACCTATGTCATATTCTGTTATAGTACACGTGTTATCTATCACAAACCGAATCACAAGAACTTCTAAGTACTACAGTACACTGAAATAAATTGGGACAATAATTTTCCATTGTTTGTTTGTCATGTGATAAAAAGAATCTTACACATGTTTTTATTTAATATAAACATTTTTATATTAAATAAAAACTCATGTAAGATCCTATATGTATTGAATAGCTGTGTGTTAAAACTCCATTTTCTTTGTCGCATGTGCATTGTTCTTTTTGTAAGTGACGATGAGCCTATGTGCTTAAGTCAAATGATTAAGTTTATGTCTTATTATGTTATATATGTTTTTGCATTTCATTTGTTAAAAGGTAGCACGTGACATAATTGAGCCAATGATAATAATCGATTGGTAAACCTGATGTCAGAAATCGAATAATAGATCAGTTTGGAACCCAGCTTATTCAATGAAAAAGAAAGGATTAAAACCCATGCAGTGACCACGTGATCAGCATTTTATATATGTTAATGCAAATTAAGGTCGGAAAAAATCGGAAATGTATATAAAAAGTTGTGAAAGTATAGAAAATGTCGGAAATTATAGAAAATATCGTATTGTGTAAGGATAATAATGTACTATATACAGGTTCGCTATCAGGTTCATTTGTTGTTGTTTTTTTGTTATAAAATAGTTGCATTAAGCAACGAGTTGTACAAACTTGTGTTGTACAAATTGACAATTACATAAG
>JAULCC010622834.1:0-10200 GCA_032358795.1 Nuttallia obscurata
GTGCCCAGACTGGGATTCGAACCCACAGCGGTGAGGGGCTGAGAGATTGCAAGTCAATGACTATAACCACTCGGCCATGGTGGCCCCAAATTAAGTTTTATAAAACTAATTTATATATATGTATATTTATGTACATGTATATATAATGCCTAAAAAAATGGATTTAATTTTCATTAGGGAAAGAGCTGTTAGGGATAAAAGGGGCCGAGGCTACAGATGGAGCTAGATAAGAAAATATGATAATTCCAATCCAATTCAAGTCACTCACCATATCAGCTAAAGTTTAATGATTCTGCAAGTATCTCCATTAAAATGTCAAAAGTTAGAAATCCTCTAAATAAAAATAACTTACAGATGAACCACATTTTTTAACAATTTATTTTTTCTTTGAACTTCTATAAATATCACTGTGATGACTAACAAGATGCATGTACTATTCTTTAACCTGTAACTTACGTAATGGACTATATAAATTTATAGCTGCTGCCTCAAATCTGTTATTTGCATTCATAAATCCCCATTTACAACCTTCAATTCCACCCCGAGCAAACCTACCTGTTAAATAAGTTACAGTCGGATAAAACTACATTAGAAACAACTGTTTAAAGACCACATTTTATGCTTTGTTTTCAAACCAATTCTGAAAATAAAATGTTAAACTGATCTTCCTAATTGATACCTCCTGAACTAACTGTTTTCCACATGGTAAAGCCACATTCCTTGTTCTTCTTCCTTTAAAAAAAAACCTCTGATAATTTGTCTGAAGAATGCAGACAACTCCAGTTAACTTTTCGTTTTAACCTTTTTTATGTCCTTTGACTTTTGTTTATGATATTTAATTATAGCTTCAAATAAATCCTTTTGTTTTGTAAACAAATGTGTTTTTTTTATTTTGTATGCCCAATACCTAGCTCCACAACTTCCGAGTCACTTTTTGTCTTTCTCAGTATCAGCTCTTGTTGTCTTTCTCTGTTCATCCCTGGTCTGTCTATCTGTCTGTCTCTCTTTCTTTGTATCTCTCTCCATCAACTCATTCTGTCTCTCTGTTCATAACTATGTGCCTTTAAAGTTACTGTCACTGCCCAGACAGCACAGGTCAAAGGTCAAAACCCTTATGCAATGCATGTGACTTGTTACAGCTGCAACAATTGACTCATAGGTTCCTTCAACTCTGAGACCAATATAGACCAAGATCAACAAACAACTCCAATAACCCATTCCCAGACTTATAAGCGACTGAAAAAAATGGACACCATACTGCCATGAACCAACTGATCTTGGTCAAATATCACTCAATACTTGTGTGAGATGCTCTATTTCTAACAGGACCTATATGAAAACATTTTGGCTCAAATAATTTCTATAAATACACATAAATTATAATAAATGAAAGTTATATACCACACATATACACAGATAATATCTGTTCTATAAGCTGCCCCGACTCTTAATTCCAAAGGATACCATGTTGATGTAGCATAAATTACAATGTGAAGAAAATGTTGATATAACAGAGTCAAAGAGGTACATTATAAAAATAAAAATTCCCATTCAAAATATTATTATGAACATACATACACCTAACTGAACATATTTTCACAATACTTATTACAGAGCTGTCTATAATAGACTTTCATAACAACAGCGAGTGAATAAAAGACAACCACGAATTTACGAACCAACTTATGACGGCCATTTGCAGATAATACCTTTCATTGTACAGTTTCTAGACCAAGGTACCAATAGCTAATCATATTTCCCTTGTTTTTATTTCATATCCAAATATTGACGAATCTATTATAGTATAGTGCCTACCATGGCTTATCACCTAAATTGGCTTATAAATGTACTGGCTTACCTGGCCAACTACTTGACCTCTCTGACAAACAGCCAATCTTTGACCTGCTAGGGACAGTTACCAGTTCAAAATTTAGTCAACTTAATATAAGTTCTTTAGTTTTGTTTGATTTTGTTCTTAACTCCTCTTTTCAAAAAACAATTACAACTGTCCAATGAGCTCAGTGAGGTCAAAGAGCATCCTCTTCCAAGAGCAGTAGGTAGTGAGGTCAATTCCTAGCCAAGTCAAACCATATTCTTTAAAGATTTATGTAAATAAAATTTGAAAGACTATGCCTTTTTCATTCTTGAAATTGGAAAAGTAATTTCTTGTTGCAAGTCTTCAGGGTAAATAGCAAATTAATTTTTTCCAAAATCAATGTCATCTTCAGAGAAATTACAGAATTAAACTGCATTATTTATATGTTTTTGATATGTCGATGTCATTAACTTGTTAATTTGTTTCATAAAACAAACTATTTGCATATGTTAAATGCCATGGACCAGCAAAATTGTATATGTTACCGTTAATTATTGCCGGCAACAAATTTTATGAAATGTTAATTTGAAATGGTACATTCGGACTTGACCTCTACAACTATAAATCATTACAGTAACTGTTGTTTAAATATTTACTTCATTAAAATTTTTGAAATATGTAAATAGTTTCATGACATGGATTTAGTCACTAGGGCATGGGCAATATTTCATCAAACCCACAAATGTCATTCTGAACATGGACAGAGAAACATGAGAGCATATTTAAATACGGTCATTCAGTGAGTGTGACAATTAACCAAAACAATCAGATCAAAGAATCATTTGACATTTAAGACAGTCAGCAGGATTCAGGCCTGTTTCATTTAATAGATGAGGTTTCGTTTTTTAAATTTCCATTCCATTAGAGAAACAAAAAGGTATAGTAAGGACATTTAAGACCTGGCTTTAGAATTCATCAACCTGTTCTTAGATTTGAAATATAATAATAATCTCTAACCCTGTGGTTTGGTTCCCAGCTAATACCATTCTGGTGAAAGCTGAGAGCCAATCTAAAGTGTTAGAGACTATTCTTGGGTTCCAAGTCTAAGAACAGGTTGGTGAATTCCACGCCTGCTTCGGAGGCTAACATGCAAACAATTCCTGTTGAACTTAAAGGTTGACAAAATGTCCAAATAATTCTGAATCTGTTATGGACTGTTTGAGGATTGCAAAAAAGCAGAAAAGATTCTTCCAGGCTTGCTTACACTTAACAAAGAAAAGGATGTTGAAGATGGAAAATTAAAAGTCAAATTTATTCTCTGTCGATTTCATTTTGTGGTTCACTAAATGTGAAAAGAATTTTTTTTTAATTCCTGCTCAAGGTCAGCACTACTCAGGCCATACATTTGCTCTGTCATGTAACCTGCAGATGGGTCAGTGATTCTCCCCGTTGATCATGAGTGATCTTGGATCTTGCTGAACGACATGAAAATGCGCAAAAGTCATCAATATTCTGAATTACCTGTAATCATTTACTGCGTGGGAGTGACTTCAAACATAAATAAAACAACAAATGTTAGCAGAGGTAAACAAAAAAATAAAAACAAACATGTAGTCAATCACCATCATTATTCATGTCAAACTATTTAAAACTGTTTTAAACTGTGACATATAATTCAATCATTGTACAAGATGGACAAAGTTTGTGGAGTACGGACTATTGCAAGAGAACACCTGGTTCAACACTGCAGGTTAACAACCTTTGATAACTAATTATTCCTCATTTATAAGTTATTAATATTCCTATCATGTGAAAATAAACAAAGTTTATTTGAACAATAGACCTCTCAATTTGCTGTTTACTGCCATTTCATGGCATGTTTGATTGAAGGTGGGTTGCTGGGTGGGTGGGAATTAATCATTACCATGTGATATGTGCCTCACGGTGATCTGTCAAAAAGATTATTTCAAAATCAAGTTTTACTTCAATTTTGCGATCTATCTGGCATATCTCAGAGCATGTATCCTCTAGTTTGGAATATAGACAGTAGAATTAGGCAAGAGAATTATCAATATTGCAGCTTAAATCTTTTGTCAAAGGAAAGAAGTAGTGTGATGCATATGTGATGTTTAAACTGGAATATATTTAAGTGGTAAATATGTTATTTACACATTAGAAAATGTGAAATGTACCTGCTGTTATACAGAAGAAAGCTCCAGATAGGATGCATCAAGAAATTCAGAAATGCGTCCAGAAATTCATCAATTCTATTTTCCATGTTTCTTCACCAAACCTTATCTTGTGGGTACTCTTAAGAATCGCCTCGTCAAGGCGATTCTTAAGAGTACCACAAGATAAGGTTTGGTAGAGAAACATGAAAAACAGTAACCAAATTTCTCAAAATACCTGCGTAATCTGGATCCCTGAGGAGGGTGCAGTAAAATAAGTCAGTTATGGTAATTTATGTATAGTTAAAATACATCTACATCTACTACATAAAGCAACAAGTTCTGAAGAAAAACACAACAACTACACTTTGGATATCTCGGATAATCTTACCATATGTTCGTACAAAATATCATTATGTGAAATGTACCCTAGGCAGCTAAAAGTATTCCTCAGATATTCGCCTGAAATGTTTTTGCTCTGTGCAAAAAGTAAACATTGCATTCTTGTGCAAGGCGACATGAAAACAGTTCGGCATAACATGGATATCAGCGGCAAAAATGTATCTATATTATGCGTAGTATGCAAGAGAACAGCTGCTCTTACTCAGTCTGAATTTTCACAGTCTTCCAAGCGGCATACATATGACTATACAAGTTCTTCTGGGCTGCATTATACATGTGTGCTACTGGAGAAGAATGGATGTTTGGATTATGTAGCTGAATTTAGTATTCCCCATTGAATCAACCAAACTAATAAGTCCTTACCTTCTGTAAGAGAACTTGTTTTAAATAGTAAACAGTGCAGACCCCTGAATAAGTGTATTGGAGATAAAAAAATCTAGGTCTACCATATTTGTACCTCCTAAGGTAAATAAAATTTCAATGCAAACTCTGTAACAAATATCTTACTCCTACACTGGTTATCTTTAGGGGAACTTTTCAACCTAACCCTAGGCCTGCTTTTCATGTATGCAGTTTTATTTGCAAAAAGTGCAGACCCAAGTCAGACAGCTCTTGAAAGAACTGTCTGACCAAGGTCTGCACAGACATAGTTTATTTACTAGTAGTTTATTTAATGATTCATTTCTTGAATATTCATAGAAAGAGGAATCATATTTAAATAGACAGCATGCTATGGGCTAATACTATTTCAAGAGGCAAATTTCAGCCTCTGAACATTAATTCAGAATTAATGCAATACAGCTGCTCCAACAACATGAACTTTATAAACAATGATTCATTATACCTTTAAAAATTATCTGACATATGATTTTCAACAGCCAGCCTGTATTGCAATGATGACTTCCAGCAGAGCTGTGTGATAAATGAAAATCCAGTTCAAGGTTATTTGGGCATTTAAAAGATCCACCCCACCTCCCATTGTTACACCCCCCACCCACTTGGCGGTATCCTTCAAGGGTACAACATCTCAAGTTTTACTTTTGTTACACTCTACAATTTGGTTATCCTTTTCATATCTACAAATTTTTAACATAATTAGCAGTATTGTTTTACCAGTAAAACATCAATTATGAATGCCTCAAGCATGCACAAAAATGCAAACTACAGCCCACAATGGGAGAGCGCCAGTTTTCTCTATTATCACCCAAGTCTGATGAGATGTGTGCATTCCTGAATGAAAATCAAGGTAGACTTTATGGACCCCACACCCTTAAAACTGTCGACAATTGCATACCAATTTTTACGTTCAACTATAACTGAAGTGTAAGCATAACTCTCCCATCTTGAAACTCAATGAAAATTTGTTTGAGGAAGTTATCGAGGAGAGTTTAATGACTGCACTATCATTTTATGTAAAAGGTGCAGACTATTAAGAACTTTAATCGGGTAAAAATCTTTCTTCAAGTGCATGCATTGACATGTTACTATAAGGTGAACATCCCTCTTGACCTTTAATCCAGATCATGAAAACCGTAATCTATAAATGTCCAAGTTCTTAATAAATAGTTTAATCAGTAACTGATAGTAACTGTTGTATCTGGAATTTTTTAAGGTCTATGATTTAACAACTGGTATCTAAGTATCTATTGGAAGTCACCGTGAGAATGGGAGATGACAAACATCATGTTATATGTGGAAAAAAGAATACACTTATGAAACCATGATTCTTATTTCAATTTGAAATAATATATATACTTCATGTGGAATATACAACAAGACTTGATCTTCCTGTCATGACATATTTGACACTGTGCTATGTATTCTCAGATCATTACAATCATCTGGAGCATGAGAGTTGATGTTGTCTGTCTCATTTTTCAACTATTCCTCTTTCTGCTGCCAAAATTTGATTTAGTCAGTTGAGGTGCCAGCAAATTAAAAAACAGTCATCATGATTATTCATTTTAATTACTCATTTTATGATTGCTATTTATAATGATCAATGACATCCTTGGATCAAGTCAAACAAATCTAGTCAACAGAAATTAATCTCAATCTTGGTCTTAAAAGTACCATTTTATCAAACTGAAACATTTGCAGAAAGTGTATAGAAGCGAGTTTTGAAGAAAGTGTAAAAAATAACAGTTTTGAGGAAAGTCAGTATTAAACAATTTTGCCGAAAGTCTTAAAATAGTGATTTTTGCTGAAAGTGTATAAAAATAACAATTTTGCAGAAAGTCAGTTTAAAAGAACCAATTTTGTAGAAAGTGTATAAAAGTAAGATTTGCAGAAAGTGTATAAAAACAGGTAGTTTTGCAGAAAGTCAGTATAAAAAGAACCAATTTTGTAGAAAGTGTATAAAAGTAAGTTTTGCAGAAAGTGTATAAAAAGAGGTAGTTTTGCAGAAAGTCAGTATAAAAAGAACCAATTTTGTAGAAAGTGTATAAAAGTAAGTTTTGCAGAAAGTGTATAAAAAGAGGTAGTTTTGCAGAAAGTCAGTATAAAAAGAACCAATTTTGCAGAAAGTGTATGAAAATGAGTTTAAGTGTATAAAAATGGCAGTTTTGCAGAAAGTCAGTATAAAGAACCAATTTTGCAGACAGTGTTTAAATGTGACAGAAAAGCTACGATAAGATTCTGGAAGATTGAAGAGAGAAATTAAAAAATTATATACCTAAAATTTCACTGCAAACTCATGTGGAAATAAATCTATATTAAACCTTAGCTTGCTGAAAAAAATGTAGTCTGCTTATACTGTTGTATGCCTTGATTTAAAAATTCATCAGAATCGCCCAATATTTGGAGAAACAATTGTCTGAGTGTAAAACAGCTTGAATCCAGATTAGATGCCTAGTTACTCTGCATCTGATCCAAGTTGTTTGCATATTCTATCACCGTCACACTTAGCATGCTAAGGATTAAATAACATTGTTTGTGAGAGACCTTTACAGGAAGTACAGCTAATGCAAGTATTAAAGGAAGTTTTTGGAGACACATTATAAAAGTTGATAAATGATTTAATAGTTTAACCCTTAGCCTGCTGAAAAAATGTCACTGCTTAAACTGTTGTCTGCCTAGATTTTAAAATTCATCAATCACCCAAAAGTTAGAGAAACAATTGGCTGAGTGTCAAACAGCCTTGTATCCTGGTTTGGCGCTGAGTTACTCAGCATCTAATCTGGATCCAAGCTGTTTGCAAATTCTATCATGGTCGCCCTTAGCAGGCTAAAGGTTAATTATTATGAATAAGTACAGATGTTCAAGCATACTTATTCCTCATTAGCCCACTTGTTAACCAATTTTAGTGGAAGTTAAGCCTGTGCTGTCAAAATCTTTTGTATTTTGAGAATACTAAATGAAAATTTCCGCATTTCACATTGAGCATGCTGCCAGGGGATTGTCATGTAAATGAGCCGTGTAATTATACAAGAGAGCGCAGATGCACCAGAAGCCTTCAACCATCCTGACCTGGAAATGAAGCCACTCAGACAAGAGATAAACACTAACAGCAGACTCCAAGAAGCAGGTATTGCTATCTAAGCAATATTTGTAAAGTTTTCTTTTTACAGTGATAAGGATAGATATGGACCTAGGTCATATCAGCTACGAATAATGTTAGCAAAAGAAAGAAGATACCAGCGAGCCAATGAATAGTACAGGCAACAAGAAAAACATTCGTTCCACAATCAACATAATAACCAAAAGATATAAATAATAAAGCCCATAACACCTGTTTGTAATAAGTTTTTTTTCATATTTTTTACTTAATCTCTTCTCATATGTTTGCCATCACTGAAAACCTATAATGTGTCTATAAAACACAGATCAAGTACATACTGTACTCTTCAGAAAAAGACATACCATATTTTGTTATATCACTGTTTTGGTTGATATGGTATTGCAATTTCCTTGTAAGAAATTTAAAACAACCTCTGCAGACTTTGATTGATTAATTGATTGATTGATTATTTACATCACTTTTTGCCATCTAGGGCTATTGGAAGTAACATGGTGAGGGAAACTGATATAGAAAACTTATGCAGCACTCAATGGTACACGTAGGACTAAACCTGACCCGTCACTATAATCCTACTGACACCGACAAATCAGTCGTGATGCTAACTGAAATTCTGAGAGCCAACGAGGGAAAGCCATTACAACAACACTTAACCTCTGAAATAGTATTGCAAATTCCTTCTTACAAAAGCAGACAGTGCTGATCTTAAAACACCCTACTTGCAAATTCCTACTTACAAATTCCTTCTTGCAAATTCCTACTTACAAATTCAAAGCAACCACTGATTTTTCTTTAAATGTACTTCAAATTTCTTCAGACAAACACACACACAGATAAAACAGCTTTGCTATAATTGAAATTGGGTCTACAAAGTTTTCAACTTTCTGATAAATTGTACTCATTGTAGATGATATACAGTTTTCTTGTCAAGTGCATGATTGAGAACAAAGTAAAATGGAAATTAAGCAAATGCTGCATGATCCGCAATTTAGCAAATACTGATCCGCTAATAGTTTAATCTCCAGATTATCCAAATCAATCATCTGGATAAATTGCAGACACCCTTTTCCACCATAAATCCATTATACAAAAGTGCTTTGTTTATTTTAGCAGTTTACATGCAGATCTGTCAGCAAATAAACTTGAATCAGCCCAGCTCTGAACCTCCAAGTAGTAGTAAGACATTCAATATGGAAAATGCTTGCAGGGAACGTAACATAATACCAACAAAGACAATATTAAACAGAGCACATATTGCATGGGGTCAGTGCATTAATTAAGTTATTACCTATCAGATTATACTATATCTATATTGCATTGAGTCATCAATTTCACAGTCTCCCCAAGAAGGAAAGCTTTATTTTTATAAAAAAAAAAAAAATGAAAAAAAATGTGAGAAATAAAAAGCTGCAAAACTCTCTGAGGAAAACAAAATATTTATAAAAATTTGACAATGCAGAGCGGAAATCCTTTCAGGCATTGAGGTTGTTGCTACTATAGGTTTCAAACCAGGCTCTACTTGATAAGAGGACAATGACTTCACCATGTTCTGCTAGGTGTATGTATTTTTCATAACTGCCGACAGACGTTGGACAGATGAAAGAAGGGTGAACAGAAAAGCTCACCCACGACCATTTTGTTGTTAGGTGAGATGAAAAAATTTAAAAAAAAAAAACTTACGGTGGTGTCCCTGCCCGAACTTGTCTGTGCTGATGTTGTAATGCATGGTCTTTGTCAAAGTTGAGTGGCTTTGTGAGTTCGAGTCTCTCCTTCAGTCTTTCTTGCTTATGGTGTTTGGTGAGCAGCTCCTTGCCAGGGGAGGACCTTGAGTCTATAGGCTCTGGTCCTTCTCGGTGGTGCTCTAGCTGGGAGTGCTCTCTCGGGGGTGGTGGCAAAAGCGGCAAGCCTTTGTACAGTGTGTCCTGGGCTGAAGTGAAAAAAAGATGAGGATTAATAAAAAATGCAAAAATATCCTTGATGCATCAAGAGTGACTCTAAACATTTAGGGTTCTATACTGTGGTAACTGGGAAGTTCTAATCAAATAAAACATCCATAAATCCATAAATGGATTTGTTCTGAAGGTAAAGATGGGACAGTCCAAAATATACATTTAGGGTATATCGATATGTAGACATGAATCTTTACCCCTGAGTATGTCTGGTTATCTTTTTCACTGCATTCTATTTATAGAAGCAGACCTTGTAATTTGTTTGTTTTGTTTTGTTTGTTTATTTGGAATTTAACATCGCTTTAACAGTATTTCAGTCATATCACGACGTCCAGCTCATTACAGGTG
>JAULCC010622845.1:0-10200 GCA_032358795.1 Nuttallia obscurata
ACCTAAGACTAAAATTGGAAGTTGCTCATATTGTTTTTGTTTCTTTTTGTTAGCATAACGACTGCTTAATATAATATTTAATAATAAAAAGAAATGAAAAAAAAATATAAAAAATAATAATAATAATAAAAAAAAAATAAAAATAAATAATAATGATAATAAAAAAATAAATAATAATAATTAACATAATAACCGGCCGGGTTCAGTCTCCCGTTTACCAGTGCAATACACCCTGCACATAAAAACAAGAGTTTTACAAGAGTTCTGGCTAAAGTGACGTAATCAATACCTCAGAAAAAAAAATCCCCAAAATACAGGATTAACAACAGGATTTTTCAAGCTCACACGACACATCGACTGAACGACAAAGCTTAATATTCGTTTGTTTGTTTGTTTTGGAATTTAACAACGTTTTAACATGATTTCAGTCATATAGCGACGTCCAGCTCATTACAGGTGGGATACCCTGGGTGACCTCTGTACACTATTTCAAGCACAGAGTGCATCCAGGTAGAACCACCGACCTACCACAAGCCAGCTGGAAGGCTTTCTCGCTTGAGAATATCCGAAGTGCCCAGACCGGGATTCAACCCACAGCGGTGACGGACTGAGAGATTGCAATTCAACAACTATAACCACTCAGCCTCGGAGGACCCCCTCCCCACACCCAAGCTTAAAATCATACCTCATTATTCGGTCCTCCATCACAATCTCTGTAATGTTGTTCTTGTTAATTTTGTCTTTGCTTATCTGGTGAAACATAAACATTTTTATTTAATAAACGGTAAACACATATCAAACAATATCAAAATATATAATAGCAGATATAACTAAATTATTCGTTTTCCTCTCTTATACTAAACAATTTCCACTTTCCATAAATGCCTACAATGTCACCGACTATTATTATTATCCCGAAATTTCGTATCTATTTTCGTTATTATTCCCTAAAGCTTTTAGTCGAAAGATACTTGGAACAATATTAAAAATATGTGAAAGATCTTATCCCTTTTTCATAGTTAGAACTTGGTTTTTTTAGTATTTTTTAGAAATGAAATTAATCGAACTTACATTCTTCAATGGAGTTTGATTAAAAACATCATTTGTCAACTTGTTGAGCACTAAACTATTGCCATTGCTCACCAGTATGGAATTCCTGCAAACTTATTATTTGAATGGATATTACGTTTAAACTCTAATTAATGAACATTGCTGACAGGTTTTTTAAAATAAAACTTGTAATTTGTTTTATTGAATTTGATCGTGTTAAAATGGGAGTAGCACCGGATGAATTATTATCTAAAATCATACTAGGACCATTTCCTCATTTGAATTAAGGAATGATAAAGCCATCAAGTTGGAATTACGCCATGCTTGTAGGAAAGTGCAGTTACTGCTACTTAATGTAGATGGGTTTTTTTGTTTTTATTTACATTTTAATTGACATCAAACATCGACGAACTAGCTGGACAAGGTTGTCCTGAATTACATTTTATTTTTCGTTTTGCAAACATGGCCTAAGGATGGCATGCTTTAAATCATTAAAGAAGAGCAGAGTATACACTAAGTGATGTGATATTGATAAGTTGATTGAAAATTTAATTTCCTTAGGTCCACAGGTCTGCTCTTTGTTCATGTTGTCTACTCTGCTCTTCGTTTGCTATAGTACTACTTTTACCATATAAAAGGACTCAAAGATGTTTCAGTGGGCCATAGGCTTTCAACATTATCGAGCTTGAAATAAGTTTAACCTTTAGCCTGCTAAGGGCGAGTGTGATAGAATTTGCAAACAGCTTGGATCCAGATTAGACGCCGAGTTAAATTACAAACTATACTTGACCAGACGGTTGCGTCTTGTGATACTGTAATTATTACGCTCTCAGTACTTTGATGACATACCATTTCAAACGGTTCTGTGACATCATTATGAAGTTCTGAATATTGATTAGGCTTTCCGACAGTATATCGTAGATTTATATGCCGCAAATTTAGACCGATTAACCAATCAAAACGCTTGTAACTAAAAAGTTGCATTAGAATTATGCTTTCAGTTAATTGTTTCTAGGCATCTAGGAAGATAAGCCTGTCGACTTTTAGAGCTACCCTCGTAAAATGAAGTATTTCTTTCATTCCTTCTTTTTTTCATGATAAGATAAGAATATTTACCTTTATTGCGACTTGTCGATTTTTCTTTATGATCCTCGCTTCGTAAACTGTAGCGAAGGTTCCAGATCCAATCAACTTTTTAAGGGCAAAATCGATTTCTTTCGGCTCATAGTCAAACTTCATGATACTGTTGACGTAGAGAATGTCCAGCTTGTTGTTCAGTGCTGCACATGCGCTCAACTGCTCTGGGAATTTTTCACTTGCTTGTGAGTAGTCTTCCAGTTTCTGTGTCATGGTCTCTATCAGCTGTTGATCAGCCTAGTAGGAGTAATGACAATGATATGGATAATTATCATGATAAAGTTTTCATTTAACCTGAAAAATTATTCGAAACCCGTCAATCTTCATTGACGTCGTATGTATTTACATGATATGGGTTATCCTTTATACAATGGCCAAGGAAACATTCTATTCAACAACATTTCAAAATGTTTCCCTGTGTAACTATTAACAAAAATTTTGAATCACCCCAAGTATGTACTACTTTTATGCAACACTTTTGGTTTACAATTTCCAAATGGCGTTTTTGAGGACAGATTTCAATGTGCTTAAAAGAATCAGCAAAGCTATGTGTGACATATTCCAAATCTGTAATGAAATTTATTTGCGCATAATCTAATGGTTTACTGTGAAATAGGCGAACCACTGGTAAAGTTTGAATGTATAAATACAACACTGGCAAGAACTACTTTCTGCACATTACATCATCGAAAAACTACAGTCACACGTAAGTCGTGTTTTGTGAGTGACTACTCTATAGAACTCTACTATAAGCATCTTTACCGGTTCAAGTTCCATAGTGGCCGCGATAAGTGGAAAATATACTTCGGGTCTGCTATTTAATCATTAATTTCATTTTGACGTTAAATCGATGTTGCTTTCTAGTTCAGAGTATTGGTACCAAGAAACTTCATCTTCACTAATCAATATGTTCAAAGAGCTTAAAATGTCTTTAAAACAATGACTTTCTCTTTTTCAACACCTTATCTGCACCGACGCTCTAAACAAACCAAAGAAAGACAGTCAATGTAGGATCCCAAACTCTGCAACAGTTTCATCCAATTAGTTTAAACATATTTCATTCCATATTTCATAATAATGAAAAAAGCGTTTGGCCACAAGTTGCACCAACATTAGTTACGGCCCTCGCCTGAAACTAATTCACAAGACTTGCTGATTGTGAAAGTTTAAACGTCTAATTGGACCAATAACAATTCTATGAAGCTGTTGTATATATGTTCATACAGAATTAAATATTTCTTCCAGCTAACAACAATGTTGCTTTACCTTCAGTAAACGGGGTATTGCTTTTGCTGCTTCATCAATGTCGGTAAAGAAACGTGATAAAAACTTTTTCAGTTTTCCCTGCATGTCTCTATGGCAGATGATGGACTCCAGAAACAAAACAGTGGCATTTGCCATCTTGCTACTCTTGTTTGTGTCATTGTAATCTCTGAAAGATGCAAACATGTTGTGTAACAATTATTACGTGATATATTGCATGACAGAATTTGTGAGTGCTTGAATCTAAGGGCTTAAAGTCGCATCGCTATGAAATGTCATATAAATTGACCTTTCAAGCTTTGGATGGTGGCGGAAAATCCAAGGTGTAATGCAAAAGAATCACCGATCTTCCGAAGGCTAGCTTGATAGTTTTTTTCACATGGTACATTGAATGACTAGTGTATGACTAGCCCGATTTGCTACGGTGCCACCACGTCGTCTTCCCGGCTTGAGATGGTTTTTCACCATCCGGGACGTACAGAGGCATAATCCGGGCCAGTGAGAAATAGGCTAAAATTTTAAGAAATTAAACAACTTTCACAGTTATCTACATGTTTTGGTTTATTTACTGCGTTACTTACAATATATCAATATAAAAATTGTGACGATACTATCACACGATAAACTGAGGGTGAATTAGCAGATTCAACATAAATTACGGTAAAGAACTAGAACGTATATTAAAGCGAGACGAACTGTCTATGGCATCGGGCTTATTTCCGATAACAAGGTAATGATAACGTAATTGAAAATGCAAGTCCTAGTTAGCTTATACAGATGCATCAGCTACACATAAAGAGAATTAAACGATGGTTGAGACATTTCTTAGTTAACCTAACAAAAACAATAAAAATATTTTATTTCAATTTGCAAAGTAAACATATCGATTCACCCTGAATATTTAGTCGATCTTCTCAAATTTTGCTTTATCAAAATATGTTTGTTATAAAATAAAACAACATCTGACATTGAAGTTCTAATTCTGCAATGGTAACATGTTTTGCAGATTCATCTTCCGTTGCCTTTGGAATTCACACAATAATGGACATTAGCACTCATAAATGTATAATTGATATTCTCGGGATGGATAAAGCAAAGGTGAATGTAAAGGGTAATGGTAATGGTTAACCCCTTCACTGCTTTACCCTGAGTTTTAAGTCATAAAAAAACAGTTTGGATCCGGATGAGACGCCGAGTAATTCGGTGTCTCATCCGATTCAAGCTGTTTGACAATCAGCCAATTGTTATTCCAAAACTTGAGTGAATCTGTGGAGCTAAAAATGAGGCAGAAGAAATATTGCCCATGCGCGGTATTGCTTCCGGCAGTGAAGGGGTTTAAACTATTAGATGGAGAGGGACCTCCATTTTTGAGGGATAATGGTTTACTGAATTGCCATCTGAGCCCCTCACCGCTATGGGCTTCAATACAGGTCTGGGTTCCTCGAACTTTTCAGTTGAGGAAGATTTCCAACTGACTTGCGGTAGGTGGGTGGTTGTACCGGCTGCTCTCTGTGTCTGGAATTACGTACAGAGGTACTTGCGGTGTATTCCTCCACATGATAGTGTCATAAGCTGAACGCGTCGATAAAACTTAAACATTGACGATGTTATATTAAATTCAAAACAAAACAACGCACAAATTATATGGACGGAAGTAATAAAATGAACACATCTACACATAGAAATACTTGTTGATGCTTTACCTGAAGACCCGTCTCACTTCCTTTTTGTCAGTACTGAGGGCGCCAATGCAACTGACAGCGCCACCTAGCGTCGTATATGTTCGTTCAAGTTTCTTCTGTTTCTTGTTGGATTGTGGTTGGAAGGGTATGATTTTTGTGGTGTGAGAGAAGTTCTCTTGTCCTCCACGGTTACTCAACAAGGTGTCTTAAAAATATGGCAAATACTGCCTACTTATTACTATGTTTATTTTCATAATTATCAAAAACATATTAATTATTCCTTCTTTGTCATAAAAACTTCTACTTTTTATCAAATATTTTTGTTAGTTTATAATAATGGGTGTGTTTTGTTCCAATTATTTGTTATGTTTTCCAATCACTTGTGATGTCATTTATGATAAGGACTGTGGTTGTTGTTGGTGGTTAAAAGAAATGATATTCGAACCTAAAGTTACAATTGCGCAAGGCAATATCAATTCAACAAAGCTAATCGAACTTATGTAACAAATAAAATACAGTTTATGCAAGGCGTTTGTTTTCTGTTTTTGTTTTATTTTGTTTTGTTTTTGAGGCTGTATTCAATCCTTTCTTCAAATGAGATTATTTTTTTCCATTTCAAAGAAGTATTGTGCTAACTGCAGAGAAACCTCGAAACAGCATGAATGACGTAAAACCATGCTTAACCCCTTCACTGCCGGAAGCAATACCGCGCATGCGCAATATTTCATCTGCCTCATCTTTTAACTTCACAGATTCTCTAAAGGGGTTAGGCTACTAAGCTATCTTGCAACCTACATTACCTTCTAATTCTTTCACTTGATGTTCCAGGAGACCAAGCTCACTAGAAAACGTATCTGTTATCTCTGTTTGTATTTGTTCCAACCTTTTGCTTTGTCTCTCCCAGGCGTCCATTACCTGTGCTACTCTTTCCGCTATTTTTACTTCAGCTTCGTTAGCTAAGTATTTCCAGTTCCGGTTTGGCACTGGACAATCTCTTTTGTTTTCCCAGGCACATAATCTGAAATATTTAGTCCGGAGTTGTCACGAATGAGACCTTGGATCCTTTTAAAATCAGCAATTGCCTTAATTGCCTTATCCATTTTCAACAAATGTTTGCAGTAGTAAGATATAGCCACTCATTAGTTGTGTGTTTAACCAAGGTTTAGGACTTAGGGTGAGTTAATAACCAGTTTAATTCTATTACTATTGCGATAAATCTAATCGGTATAAACTGACTCCTCTACATGCAAGGCAGTTAAAGAACAACATTTTATCCTGAACCTAATGACCTCATGTAAATTATTATTGCTCATTTAAGTTAACATTTTTTAGCACAACTGAATAAAGTTCCTTGACATTTGACAAAATGATAATAGTTTACTTATCTGTATGTCTTCTTAGAACTTAAGACAGAACGTGACCATATTAGGCAGGCAAGTACAATGTAGCACACGTTTCCACACTGGTCTGTTGTTAGAAATGTATTTTTGTGGTGACCCAGTTACATGCAATATTAAGTTTTAAAAACTAACTATAATTATTGTTATATTCTGAGGATATAAGGATTTTGATAATCAGTCGATACAGATTTTCTTTTTTTCCCTTTCTACCTGTTTAACATGCGCGTGGAGTTCAGCTCACTACTGATGTCACGACTTATACGGAATAACTCCAACTCCACCTTTTCTTTCAGCCTCTTCAAGGTATCATCAGCATTCCGCTGGAAGAATTCAACAATCTGTCAGTACATGTTAAATTGCTTAGACGAAACAAAGCATACGATGAGTTTTGTAAGAAAGATACAATAACAATACGATTAATATATCATATATGTCATGTTTGCACTTAGGTTATATTTCACACTGTCATTTTTTCTAGGACCTTTTAAGCAAGAAGTCGTTGTATTCACCATATGAATCTTGATAAATATTAAAAGTTGTTTACTTAATCGTAAACCGTACGTTTAATGGGGAAAGTTATTGACCATTTTCATACTTTGATGCTTATCAGCTTTTATGAGTCCAATATAACATCTTCATATTCCTTTGCAAGCCTTTCCACAGGACAAAAGAGCAATCAAGGTGCAAAACGTATACTTTATCAAAGAGATGAGACTTCAAGTTTTCAGTTAATAAACGTTGATTTGTCGTGTTCCTAAAATGGCATCACTGTATAAAATGCCATTGGTATATAAAGAATAGATGTTGGTGTCGTTGATGTTATAAACACATTTGATAAATAAAAGAATCAATAAACCTTTATGTCATTATAGTAAATTGTTTTGTGTTAAGACAATATAGTGATCTTCTTTTATCCTCAAATTACAATTTTTCGTGTATTATTCACTGAGCTAATTGTTCCATTTCCGTCATTCTAATTCGGTTGTTACCTTTATATAATTGCATGTGTGCATATTTGTTGTCTGTATTAGCTTTATCATATTAGTATAGTTTTCTTGTCTCACTTTTCACCGCATAAAGATGTTAAATCACTCAAACAGAACGGTGAATATCAAATAAGATGAATTGTAGCTCTCAAAGTCTGCATGTGGAAAGAATCACCCTATCATAGGTCGAAAAATTCGCCAAAGGTCGACATTTTCAAATTGGATTTTTAAAGACAGTTGTTCGGATTTTTCAAGTGAGGAACCCTTCCAGCTGGCTTGCGGTAGGTCGGTGGTTCTACCCGGGTGCACTATGTGCCTGAAATAGTGTACCGTGTTCCCACGGGGTCTTCCTCCACCTGTAATGAGCTGGACGTCGCGATATGACTGAAATACTGTTAAAGCGACGTTAAATTCTAAACAAACAAAAGCAAAAGTTACTTTCATTTGTCAATTCACCTCTTGCTCTAGAAGGTAATAGACAAACAGTGCATATACAATTAAACACTAGAGTATATTGTTTGCTAAATAAACCGATGGCAACGGCTTAAATGATGATTTAACCTCAAACAGAATTTCTCAGATAACTCCGGCATCGACAACTGAGGAATTTTGATTTGATTTTAGCTATTCTACATCATTTTAGTTCACTGTGAGATTCCATTTAACATAAAATAACAACGAGGCTAGTTTATGTAGACACCGTGTTGCTCTTCATATTTGTTTTTGTAAGATACATGACATCCACACACCCTTAACACTGATCTACTCTTATATGGAAGTTCACAGCTATCTTATAAAGATAACAAAATTCATTTTAGTGCTGTACAATATTTCATTAGAGAAACCAAAAGATTCTAACTGTTCATTTTAGATGAATATCCGTATGATTAAATCAACAAAAATCAAAAATTAGTTATGTAGTAAATATAGGAGACAAAACAGCAGTACCCGGATGCCTTTTACCATTTTTTCTTACGTATCATTTGATTAAAAAAAATTAATTGCTCTGATTTAAATGAGCGTATTGGGTCAGTGATTGTAGCTTTCTCCCTCTCTCTCTCTCTCTCCTATCACTCCCGCTTTTCTTTCTTCAATGCCTACCAAACAAGAAAGTATCCTAATAGTGTTACGTCATCATCATCCTTATCACCATGTTGTTGTTGTTTTTTTCGTCTTCTTTTTTAATTCTAACTATTGCGAATGTAAACTAGCATTATCATCAACCTATCATCGTAACATCGTCATAACTATTTCATGTCACATATCAAAGTTGTGAAATACTTTTAAGTTCAAGTATGTATATACATGTTGTATAGTATGTATTCGCCATTGTTAACTACTGTATTTGTATAGCTGTTGGGAAAGAGTCGTAACTAATGTTGTAAGAACTTGTGGCCCGACCTTATTTCTGTATTAAAGTGAAAAATAAAATATGTTTAATGTAAATTTGTTTTGTGTGTCTTGTACCCAATAAACAATTAGGCTCAGTAGGAATTTTCAACACTCATACTTTGGATTCAACATAACATTTGGTTAAATTTATATCGACATGTTTGCATTGCGATATTGGCCAGGAAGGCATACTTACTTGCACGTTTGAAATCCGATCTCTTACACTCTCACACTGACGTTGAAGATCATCATGTGACATAGTGTGTTGCACACTGGCCACGCGGAGTAAATATGACGTCCGCTTTAGAAAGGTTGAGAGCCACCTGGTGGGAGAAATCAGAACTAAGTTGTTTCAGTTTATTCAGTTTCAGTTTAGAAATATTATAATTCTCTTTGTGAACAGAAAAGGGGTTGGGGTACAAGTTCTACCAACTTAGACGATGCCCTTCCCCTATAAAATAATATACACAATATGATGAGATAAATGGCTGCAACAAAATTTAAACAGTAGCAATATAAATAAAGTTTAAATAAAGTTTAAATTAAGTTTTATACATAAGTTTATAGCCCTTTCCTCCAAAATTTCTTGTTTGGAGGAAAGGGTCATAAAGGGGAAAAATTTAGCAAAAATGAAAAAAGAACAAAACAAAAATAATATAAGTTTTAACATAAACTACCAGATAGTTTTTTACAAAAGGAAAAAAAGCATATCTTGAAAGTGGAGAGAGAGAGAGACAGAGAGAGAGAGAGTTCACACAGTTCCAAGGTGTTCCAGTATCAACTGACCATTGGTTTATAAGTTAATTATAAATGAGGTATATAATTAAGTTAGTTTGTGCTTTTTTCCCCAGATTTGGTGCTTCATTGAAAAATAAGATAAATCTAAAACAAGCTTAAATCGTTTTGACTTTTTGATAAATTGCTGAACAGCATAAAACATATGGATATTTTGGTCTACAGTCAGATTTTTGTCCCCATAGAGCAGCTTAGAAATGTTAAATGGATGAAATTCCCTTCTTTGTCTAAACAAATCTATTCTTTGTTCTCTGTATTGTTTACATACAAAGAAGAAGTGAGAGGCATTCTCGCAGTCTTCGTTGCATGTACAGGAAATACTTGGTCTTAAAAAGTTGTGATAAAGGTCCTCATTCAGATTACTACAGTTATTTCTGATCCTGGCATGAGGGACACTTAAGTATCTGTTACCATGGATATAATAAGGCACAACTTTATCATTTGGTGAAAGAGACTTGACTGCATTTTTAAACCCACAAAGAGTAGGATTTTGTC